>CAODLS010846504.1:0-20104 GCA_948243855.1 Flueggea neowawraea
ATCTATCGAACATCACTTGGATGCTTTCTCCTTCCTTCATCTTGAATAGCTCATATTTGTGGACTAAGAGGGACACCTTATTTTCCTTGACTTGCAATGTTCCTTCATATGTGACTTCTAGTGTTCTCCAGATTTCATGTGCAGTAGAGCATTGTTGAACTTTATTGAACTGAGTTTTGCTTAATGCATATAATAGAATGTGCATTGCTTTGTTGTTGCAGCACACCATCTTTTTGTCATAATCAGTCCATTCTGGTTTAGGCTTCAGAACTTCAACTCCATCTACAGTTTTGTAGGGTGTGTAAGGACCAATTTCTACTACATCCCATATTTCTTCAGCTTCGCACTTCAGAAATACTTTCATTCTGGTCTTCCAGTAGACATATTCATTGCCATCAAAAAATGGAGCTTTGTTAATCGATAGACCCTCATATCTGGACATGTCTCCTAAGGATGCCATTTTGGATCTTCTTCTCAAGGTGGTTAAACCTTTGATATTGAGCACTGGCTCTGATACCAATTGAAATCCCAATATAGCAATCCAAGAGGGAGGTGAATTGGATTTCTTGATAAAAATATAATCTTTGAAAAGCTTTTGCAAAAATTTTCAAATTAAAACAGTAGCTAAATTCAAAACACTACCACTTAATAAAGAACAGAAAAGGAGTAAAAGAATAGAGAAACAAAGCCCAATATTTATAGTGGTTCGGTCCTCTTTGACCTACATCCACTCCTCTAGTTCACTAGAGAGTTTGAATCCACTATTCTTCCTCACTTTCGGGTGGAGGTAAACCATTTACACTCTCTTGTTTTTCAGGATCACAAGACAACCTTCTACACCTAGCTTTTTACTGGTCAAAACAAGAAAATCATACTCCTTTGTTTTTCAAGGTAACAAACAAGGCAAACATATTCATTTCTCAAGCTTTACAAACAAAGTTTGATTACAATACTATTCTCAACTAAATGATAGTGTTGTTCAACCAACTTAGTGATAAAATAGCAAATCTACAGCTCAGTTGGTATGTAAGTATTCAAGAACAAAATAAGAATGCAATGGGAAGATCTTCAAGGCTTTTAGGCACTCTCAAGGATTGTTCTATTTACCTTATGACTTGAAACGTCTATTTATAGGCATTATTCAAAAACTAGCCGTTGTGGATACCAAAGCAGCCGTTGTAAGAGATGCAAAAATGATGAGATTAATGACGTCAGTCCTTTCTACGTGCATACCATGTGTACTGTGTACATAGTTCATGGTTTTATGAGAGTATTACGTGCAACGATATTCCTTCTGTGTGCATAGGCCAATTTTCAGTACCCACTGTTTTATATCAAGAAGTAACTATGTGCATAGTACTTTTATCTGTGTACGCAGAGCTTGAATGTTATGTGCGATGTACTCCGTGTTGCATACGTAGTCGAGTCTTCAATGACTATGTCTTTGATCTTCCTCATGACTGTGTCAGAAGATATTCAAAATTTCAAAAATCGAGGAGCGTCTGTCATTTGTCAGGTAGTACAACTCACTTTTGTTGTGACGTCTCTGCGATTTGATTTTCTGTTCGTGACTCACTGTTCTGATGTTTTCTGAATTCATGTCAAAGAATATTTCCATTGGTGTTCTGACAATCTGTAACAGATTTTGGCATTTTTCAGTCAGATAGATATTTTTTTCGTCTACGTGTGTTGAAGTCTGTTCTGTGTACGTAGCATGATCCTTTGAAGAGCACACAACTGGGATAGAGCATGCCATAGCTTGACTTTGTGAATTTCTCTGATTTTCTGATTGTACAGAGCTAGTTACTATGTGCTTAGGTCTATGTCAATGCACATAGCAATATACTGATCCATTCTGTTTTTCTGATTGTACCACGTCTACGCGCACTGCACTTATTCCTATGCGCACAGTAGGATATTGGGTTTTCTTCTTGACTGAATCACATCATTTATGTGCATTGGATTTGGCTTCTAAGCGCATAACACCTATTCTACGCGCATTGCATGAGCTCTTGTGTGCATAGCGTCCATCTCTGACTTCTCGATGCATCTCTATCTCTGATCAATGTGCATAGATCTTGGTTTAAAGTACGTGAATCATTCTTTAATGTACTTGGAGAGTTGAGGAACATGCTTAGCTTAAGTATTTCAATTGTTTTGTTAAATTATCAAAATTTAGGAGTTTTTATGTTAATCAAAATCTTGATTCAACAAGCATATATATCTTGACTAACCTTAACAATTGCAAACTCAATATTGTGACAAAAAAAACTTTACTTAACTATACCAAGTGGATGAATCCAGAAAAACTATTCCCTTCGCGACAATTAAATTTTCTTGCAATTGCTAATCAACCTGTAGGAAGGAAAATCTCATGTCAGTCTTTTGCCAAGTCGACTTTGTATCACAGAACATTGGGACAGATCAACCAAAACAATTAACAGAAAAATTCAATATCATGTACAAATTGATGGAACATACGTACCCTTTAAACAATGCTCGAAAATGCAGGATAATGAAGTTGTTGATGATGAAGAAGTTGCTGTGATAGGCCTTGATTGAGGTCGCTGGAAGGAAAAATCAAAGAAACTATTGTTTTGTTCTTCTTGGTTATTGTCACAGCCATAATTGTTCTTCCAATTGAAAGCAATTGCAGTAAAAGGGCGCATAGTTGGAGAAGCAAGTGCCTATTAAACTGACAAACAAAAAAAACCACCATCATCAAAACTTATAGCAATTGACAGTTGCATACTTCATAACGACAAACACAAAAAAAAACTTGGCTTAGCTTTGCCAATTGGATGAATCCAGAAGCCTTCTTTCTGAGGTAAATATAGGAAGTCTGCTTAAAACTGGAAGTTGAAGAGCAAGAAAATATTAACAAAATTATAGAGCAAAAAAAAAAGAAAAGATAACTTGTCTGGTCTGGAGCAACAAAATATGTATATAAATAAATATTAACATATTTAAAATCTATATCTATATAAATGGATTAATATCTGAATTTTTTTAAAAAGTGTATAAGTGGGTTTATATAAGAAGAAACGTGTTTGCACTTAATGCCATGAACATACTAAAGAATATATTGCCACGAAAACTATCACTGAAGCAAACAAATGGATTACCAGAAGTCCAAACTATATACTATGAACCTTCCATCCTCCCAGTATTTCAAGCTACGCATAGTCTAGGCAGTTTTATATATTAAGATTAGAAAAGCTGAATTAATTAACAAAAGTCATTATACCTTATTTACTATGACTCGGTAGGCAATTGCCAAAATAGACGACAAATAAAATATGCTAAAAAATTGAAAATAAATACCAATTGTCACGTCAACAAATAGTATATGTATATATATTGTTTATGCATATATATAGTTCATAAAAACTATTACTCACATAAAAACTATTTAATTTATTTTTTTTAAATGATGGTAGTTTATTGAAAATATATTATTGATAATAATTTTTTTTCAAATTATTTGATTTTGATTTTAATCATTATGCTAATAAAATGATGGTTATATAAATTATAAAGGAAATTGTCACAATATTTAGTTAATAGTTGAAGCATGTGTTGTTGTTATTCTTAACAATAATGGTAAATTCAATATGTAGTACTTTTATTTTAATTCTAAGGCATGTTTTCATTTAAGTGAGGTTATGCTGAGAATCTTCTCAAGGAGAACGAGCAATTGCAAGGTTAAACTTTAAACTCATTGGAGAACATATTGTTATATCCGATCATATGACCCGATGATCAATGTTAAACTGAATGGTGAAGATAGCTCCATCTTTTTATAATATTTTCTACAAAAAAGTCTTTTAAAATTTCATATGAGTTTGTTTAGGTATATGATCTTTGTATCCATATAATTTTTATTTTTTAAAAAAAAAAGATAATTTTTACTATAATTTGGAATATTTATAAGAAAATAAAAGCAAATTCATAATATACTGGTATGACGTCCGAGTTTAACACTAGAAGCAGATCTCGATTGAAAATTTCTATATGTGACAAAGATGGTGATTCCTCAAACTGTACTTAAAATGTTATTTACAAACAACTTTTTTAAAATTTAATATGATATCCATTGGTTATATTCACTCAATTTTCATTATTGTCTTAATTTTAATTTTTTTAGAATGACAAAATTTCAAATATTTACAAAAAAAATTATTAATAACATTCGGGGCATCTCCTGGGTGGTATACTAGTTAAATTATAAATGAAAAAAATTTAATAACGTGTAACACAAGCACACATAAGACTAGTTATATAAATATGTCACGTCAACATGATTTGTTTATTACTCACATCAAAACTATTTAACAATTGTGTAAAAATTTAATTATTTACTTAAATATATTTTATGTATAATTTGATGGGTTAAATGGATCGTGTCTTTAATCGGTTATATGTATCTTAATGTATGTGTAACAGGGTTATGTATCATATCATATTGTGTATCTTTGCGTCCTTATTATGCTAAACCTGAAGACTTTTCTCTTCCTCTCCTGTGTTTTCTCTATGCTTATCATCTCTCTTCTTTTGATTTTTCACCTAATTCCTACTTTTTTCCCCGTTCAATCTGTTTCTTCCCTCTTTAGTACTTTCTCTGCTTGTAATCTTACAAGTAGTGATTCATTTAATGACTTCGACCACTGCTTCATCCTCCTCTCTTCCACCTATGCAGGAGTATAGCCCCTCCCATCCTAATTAAGTTGAAGGTTATCCTAGTTGTTAATGAAAAGATTATGATTAGCTACCCCATTAAGTCAAGATTAAATTTCAGTGAAATGCTCGACTTGAGAGGGTGGGCGAGCATCAAGTTTGAGTTCTTATTCATAGCCCTTATCCCATTTCTTGTTATGGCAAGGTGTGGGCGTGGGATTGACCAAATGCGACTAGGAAAATTTCTTTGCCTGCATTTTTGTCCATTTTATGTATATTCTCTTTTGCAACTGGTCCAACCCTTTTTGTTTTGCAGGTTATGCAGCTGCTCCAAGAAGGAAGGGTCTTGCCTTGGTATTCATTTAGCTTTGAATCTTGTTGCAGGGACCAATGTTATTGAAGAAATCCTATACTATAAATAACAAGTTCGAATTATTAACCTCGATTCTAGCGAAAGACAACAACAACCAGCAGCGAAACATGATCGGATTCGATGTTGGTCTCGCGAGCAAACCACAGTCCTGTTGTCCACGGGAGTGCTCGGCTTATTCACAGTCTAGATGCCATATGGATTGAGACCATCAATGGACAACAGACGAAATCTATTAAGTGAGAGGAGAGCTCTGAAGGAAAGAAAGGGATAGTGGAAGGAAGGAAGAGGGAAGGAGGAGGAAAACATATTTCTCCCCTTCCAATTTTTTCTTTTCTTTTCTTCTCCTCTCCTCTCCTCTCCCCTCTCTTTTTTTCTTTTTCTCTTCTTCCTTCCCCCCTTTATTTCTCCTCCTTCTCCTTCTTTTATAAGCAACCAAATGGGCTTTGCTTATTGGGCCCTTTTGGGCCTTATGGGCTCATATGCCTAATAGGCCTAACTCAATTAAGCTTACCAATTGATCTCGGTCCACGTTTGCTGTTCACACCTTGATCAACCGGTTCGATTCACCCGTCATGGGCGGACCGCTTTTTCCAACAATAATGAAAATAAACTAGTTTGTAAGAGTAATATTCATAGAACACATCATTGAATTTAGCAAAATCAAGAGAAGAAGATAAATACTGCGAATAACAGTGCTTTCGCGAACTGTTGGCTTGCTTCAATTCGACATGGTATGGCCTATGCTCTTTCACTGACGAATCTCTCCAAACATCTGTGATTTGGCTTTTTATACGTTGCAAAAAAGTGTCCATAATCTCCCCCAAAACAAACCTTAGATAAGTCTAAGATAAAGGCAATTTCGTCCTTTGAAAATTCAAACAGCTGACATGAACTGCTCGACCAACTTGGGCCAACGCAACCGTTTTTCTCAAAAAACATGCACTAGGCTGGGTTGTTGGGAGAATCGCTTAAGCTATTTCGGTTAGCTTGACCGGTTCATCTTCGTTGAGCGGTTTGAAACAATTTGAATGTTTTGCCAAAATGCAATGTCACCTTTGTGGTAAATCGTTTTTTTTTAAAATGGAAAACCTAAAAGAAAAATAGATTCAGAATTTAGATTTCCAAATCAAATCAAACCACCTCAATTGGAGTTTCCTATCATGATTTATAGCCAAAATACTGAGAAGTGTTAGAGATAGATTTAATGAGGTAGGACACTTACTGGACATGTACTGATTCATATATGTGTTTTGTTTTTTGTGGGGATGCCTGTAAGGGTGATATGGGTTGTTTTGATGTCATTAATGTCGTTATTCTCTTATTTCACGGACCACTTGGAGTTCCGAGCTGGATAGGAGAATAGTGATGTTAATGGACTGTCTTTGTGTTAGACTTTTGTATAGTGTAGATTGCACAGGAATGTCTTACAGGTCTTGTTATACAGCTTGTAATCAGGTTTTTTGGCAATAAAATTAACCTTTCCGCCAAAAAAAAATACTGAGAAGTGCTTAAAGTTGAAAATCTTCATCTTTCTTCATTTTCTTAATCTCTTTTGCTTCCAATTATTGTTTCTACAAACCAAAATGAATTGAGAACATAAATAAATTCTTTTGATTATAAATATATCTATATTCATTTAAATATTAGCACCGAATTAACCTCAAATGTAGATACAAAATCAACCTATAACTCATCCTCTGGTTGAAACAGGGAATCGAGATCTGGCAAGTGCTTCTATGAGAACCGTTGGTATTGCTTTTGGAAAATTTGTGAGATTGATTATGAGTATTTATTAAGTAAGAAAAGAAATTAAATATTTGTGATAGGAGAAGAATGCTCATGGAGACCTGTCGAGATCACTTTATTGACAAAATTATGTTTGTCGTGATTCTTGTAGCGAGTATGGAGGTGGAGATTATGTGGGCTAGCTCCCAGTTAAATCTTTGATGCTGCAATTATATAAATGATCAATTAATTAATAAACAAAAACAAAGAACAAAATTAGTATAGTTGAAAAAAGTAGATATACATTAGTACAAGCAAGCATGCTCCGAATAGGAATGGAGCATCCGGAGTGGAGAGATGTGCGTGACAACTAGTTCTGGCGGTTCATCTTGAAATGCCTCATGTTGGCCTCTGATTGCCATGGGGTGAGATCAGTAGAGAAACCAGGAATCGAAAGAGATGAGTTTGGTTCTAAAACCAGGTCGGGGACGAAACCGAATCCCAGGTGCTGAGGTGGGTCGGCTGCGGGGGAGCAGGGTGCTCCGGAACTCCAGTGGGGTCGCCAACCTTCCTTCACCACTGGGAGAGATGCGCTCGTCCTGCAAGACCGAAAACCATTCCCAGCTTCTTTCGACCCTGCCGGACCTTATTTAGGATGTTTTTATAACTAGTATTAGTCTTTTTCTCCCACAACATCCGAACAATATCGTCATCGTAGATCTCAAGGTCCCAGATAAACTTTGCCTGAGAAGGTTAAATCATCAAATGAAATAATGTAATTGTTATGGAAATAATAAATAAAAAATATCGTTAATCAATTTACCCGCCAAAGTCCCACCAAGACCAAGTGTTCTTGCTATCTTAGGACGATGTGGGCTGGCACACAGCCTGATTGCAAAGCTTGAAGTTACAAATGTATGTACGTAGACACAGACACATCCCTGCCTGAATCTGCAGTTGAATGTGCTCTCCTTCTTAAGGCGTCGTCAGTGCGTGGTCATCATTACTACACCTGGGCACATTCTCCAGTGCTGGCACGAGTAATTCCCCCTAGGGAGCAAGGGGCGGCAGTGCAGGAATGGGAATCAGTGCAGGGAAGCGATGTGGAGCATGACGATCCTAAGGGATGAACCAGTCTCGTTGATCAAATCCTCCGCCGGGCGTTGAGGAGGTCTGTGTGTAATAATTATATCCCGATAGTTGTAAAACAAAGATAAAATAACAAATTACTCCCAAAATTTGTAAAATCATTAAAAATTCACTAAATGCTTAAACAATTACACACTAACCACTGATATTTAAAAATTACAATCTAGACACTATTTTGGACTAAAAATTCTAATTTCAATCACCAAATTTGACAAAAAGAATTACAATGTAGTGCCTAAACTGTGAAAATTTTCAAAACAATTATTAAATCCATAATATAAATTAATTTTGACAAAAAACCCTAACACAACGTCGAACAATTCAATGTCACCATTCACAAAAAAAAAAGTTCAAATTACAAGTCAATTACGCATTGAAACCTAAACCAATTAAATTACAAAGTAAAAAATGAATTTTACAAATTACAAAAAATAAATATACATCTCACCTTTGTGGAACCAAATAGCACAATACACACACAAATATATACATACATACATATATATATATATGACCACAAAACATGAATTTATAGGTCGTTTATTTTTTTTATATTTATGTAAGACTTTTTTTTGCTCTCACCTAAAATCGATCTCATAACGTCTTAGTGCTAGAGTTCAAACTAATATTATGGGCATATATATATATATATATAAGACCACAAAACAAGAATTTATAGGTCGTTCATTTTTTTTATATATATGTAAGACTTTTTTTTGCTCTCACCTAAAATCGATCTCATAACATCTTAGTAATAGAGTTCACTCTAATATTATGGGCCATTAGTTTTACATCAAAACAATTTCAATGCTAATTCACGCAAAATCAATGTTGAATTTGAAGCTGTTTTGTTAAGAATTTGACGCAAATTTAGCATAGACAAGACATTTTCGTCCAAAGTGACGTGCGAAACAATTCCCACCATCTCACCATTTTTTGGGACAATTCTTTCATCTCAAATGCCTCGCAAAGAGGCGTCAAAGTCATCTCTTGTTAGCATTGAAATGCAATGAATGACTCGCCAATCTGCTCACAAATTATTCCCATTACAACTTAGCAGTGAAAGTCATTCGTTATGAATTTGGCTTAGAAATATATTCATGCTAAATTCATTGCCAATTTCATTTAGTGACCATTCCTTTTTGTTTCAAAATATAGCACGACATGTTTTCACGCAAAGTTCGTTGGTAAATTTTTGTGCCTCAACTCCTGCCAGATTTGGTGACAAAACATCTTTCACGCAATATTTTGTAGCGAACTCATAGTTAATGCCATACAAAATGGTCAACGGATAAGCTTCGCCAAATTTCGCGACGAGTATTATCGAATTCGATGCTAAAGTGCAACATATTAGTTTCATCCCTTTCCGTTTGACGTAAAAATGCGTTTTTCTTGTAGTGTTTTAATTAGTTTCACCCACTATATCAATAGAGTTTTAAAACACAAAGACAAAATGAGATTTAAGTATAATTTAGTTTCACCCAGAGTAATTCACCCTGACATAAAAGATTACCTTTTCGAGCACACGTATTCTCATAATCAAAGGAATTAGCACATTATTATTCCTAATTAATGAATATAAAAATAGGAAAATGTGCAGTTCTGTACAACAATAAAATGCCAACTTTGCAATAATAACAAGTGCCAACAAAGGGGTAAGTATTTGAATAAATACCAGCATTGAGACCATGCGAGAAAATTGCCAAATTCCACGAGAAATTGAAGAAATTTTGGAAGAAAATATTTTTCACAGCTTATGTCTAAAGGTGTACAATTGGTATACAAATGTTATACAAATAGTGTAAATTAGTGTACAAATAGCATACAAATGGTGTACAAATTAAACTTTAAATTGATTTAGTTCATTTGAGTTGGTTTGATTCAAGTAGACATGTTAATGGTTTTGGAACTACCGGTTCCTGTTTATGAACCGATAGTTCTCGTTTTTGGAATGGAGGAACCGAAACCGAACCGTGGTTCCATAGTTTAGTCCGGTTCCAGGCCGGTTCAGGGTTTGACAGGCTAAACTGCTGGTTCCGGTTTGGCTTGGTTTTTCTTTTTTTATTTATTTATTTTGTAATTAATTTTTATCTCATTACGCTTTTCGCTCTGGTATTGGTTTGAATTCTTTAAATGCACTTTTGAATATAGATATTCTCTACTAAATTTTAACTACATAGTAGTGAGTTCTTACAAATGAAAATGAAAAAAATAAAAGATAAATGGTGTATAATTATAATAATTACTAATCATTTGGTGTACAATATTTTTTAAATGAAAATGTACAAACAATTGGTGTACAATTATAATAATTACAAAAACTAATAAAAGTACAAGATTAGAAGCGTAATTTGCCATTAAGGACTAGAAGTGATATTTTGCAATTAGAGGTCAAAATATAATTTTGCATATATTTGGGGAATAATTTGGATATATTTGGATATTTTGAGATCTTAGATATAATTTTGGAGTTTTTGGATTAATATATGAAGTTGTATATTTTGGGACTAATTGGTAATTTTTCGAGACTCGGGGCCCAAAGTGTAATTTGCACCGAGGTGTAATTTTTGATCTATTATATTAGACTTTAGCCAGAAATGAGTTTTGGGATTAATTTGTGTAACACCCTTTTACCTAATTTTTCATTTAAATTACATTCATATAATCGTTTGTTATCATAAAATTCTAACAAGATAACATATTTCTTACATAACCATAACCATATACATATGGCAAGTAATATATATACTCTCCATATAATTGAAATTGTAATCATATAATCACATATAAACATATATCATTATGAAAATACAGCAAGATAATACGTTTTTCTCATGTAAACATAAACATATACATCAGTATAAGTCATATATATACAACCCAGTTTCAAAACTTTATAAACACAAGTCAAAAAGACTCAGCTAACTATACATATGCAAATGCTGAGAAGTAGGGAGTCTAAAGCATCAGCTGGCTACTATCAACAAACTGCAAGCTCAAAACAAGCAAAAGAATCTATCTGTAGTGGTAACCTGAAAAATATTTGCGCTTTATATGAGTCGCAGCTCAATGAGCATAAACCATCATAGATCAAACTCAAGCAAACACAAGCATATAATAAATAATTAATTAACTAAACCGTATAAACATATGAATATGCCTCTGTATTCCATTTTATATGTTATGACCAAATAAGCCAAGTATTGCTTCGGGATTCCTGTATGCCACTGTGTAATTGTCCGACCGGCACTGTAAGAAATTTGACCTTAGGATCTCTAGTATGAATATGACCCCAAGGTCTCCAGTATGAAATATTACCTGAAGGTCTCTAGTGTGAAATATGACCCGAAGGTCTCCAGTATCAAATATGACCTGGAGGTCCCACTGTGTATATTTTGCAAATACAAAAGCATGATGGTCATAACGCTTTTATTAAGTCCAAAGTGAATGCATCCAACATGTGAAAATTTGATAATCAATAACCATGTAGAAGTATTACATTTGTTATAAACAATTGACATTATCAACATATCCATATAACAATCCGTATGAAGATTCTCAACATATAACATATATCACGTAAATTCTGTTACAATTCACCAATTTTTCCAAGTAATCATATCAAGAACATGTATATGAACACAAATCATATAACACATATTTGAATATAATCTCCAGTTTATACTCACTTTTTTAAGACAAATAGTATGCCCTGTTACCTTGCTCGGGCTTCCTCTCAACGTTTCTTGATCTTATAATATATGCTCGAGTTATACTCATTCTAACCTATAAATATATGAAATGCACATGATTTTATGTTACTAATATATTATGAATGCCTTTTATCATTTGGAATGGAATGAAATTGATCCAATTTGTCTAAAGAAACATCATACTTAGCATAACTAAATTTCTGTTTTATACCCTTCTGGACAACCTATTTATTCTCCATGTTTGAACGTCCAAACAATACCATTTTCCCTGAAATTTAATACACATATGATAGACATATAGAATTGTATGTATACCAAATTTGAGCTCTTAATTCATTATAAAACGGTCTGCAATGTTTCAAAGTTACAGATTTATAACAGAATCATTTCAGGTGGGCAAGCTATAGTATATTGAACATAACTATCGTTATTCAAGTCCAATTATAACCAAAATTTGTAAAAATATTCTATACACACATATAAAGAACTTTCATGTTTTTATCATCAACCAATTACGTCTTCATGGCTTTCAAAACAAGAGATCAAAACCAAATAGGGTTACTGAAAAACAGGGCACTCTCCGAACATCATTCAATTCAACCGACCTAACTTATACCATACATTTTCAATAAACACAATATTATACAGAATCATATAAGACATAATTTTTAACAACTTTAATGTTTTAAGTCTTGTTAAAATTCGTCTTTAAGCATCTGAACAATACAGTGCAATTTCTACCAGAAATGAAATAGACCCATCAACCAAATAACGCGAATCTGTGTCTAAATCATGTTCTACTGAAATTATTTGCAACAAAAAAACCTAATAAAGTTATAATATGATTAATATGCAGAGGGTAATAAAGAAATTCACTTACTTAGGCAATTAGAAGAAAAAGATGCGATAACTACTGATCTAGTCTCGTTTTTGGCGATTTCTAGCGTTTCTACCGAATTTTCCTCACCAAATCAGTTCTTCCTCTCTTATTTCCTCTATTTCTCTGTTATTTTATTTTTAACCATGAAATTGTATCTATTTACCTTGATTTGGATCATATTTATAAGTTTTAAAGCTAAACATGAGGTGTCATTGTGGTGATTTGATGATTGGAAGATCCAATAGGAAGATTTTACTCTTCTTTTCAATTTGATCCTTATTCTATGACTTTGAAACTTTATGGTACTGAAATATCTAACTGCTAAATGCAAAATATTGATCCTTATCTGAAAACAAAAAACTATAGAATCGCTAAATGACACTTTTGCCATCGTTTTGCGTTAACTTTACTCTTAGTATTTATCTTTCCCACCAATCCACTGTTTAGCATTTCTATAAATTTTCTAAGGAATTTTAATCTATTTTCAACAAATAAAAATAAATGACATCTTCTTAGACTCTTTTTCTTGTCATCTAAATGTTTTAAGCAATGTCCAATGATGTTGATGTCATGCATATGAATGCATGTGTTTGTATGAATATGCTTTATTCATGTATGCTTCTGAATATGTATTGTAAGTTAAGGTTGTGACAGTTTGAACGTTTGAGTTTGCATATGCATGTGCACACATTTCGGTACAGCCATAGTACCGATGTCTCGTTTGCTTTGTCTTTGATATGTTTTGTTTATGATATGTTTGTTCGGCTTCGTGTTCTGGTCAGTGAGGTCAGCCAGCCACCAGCGGCATGTGACCTAGCCATTCCGCTTGGATATCCAGGTGAGTGGGCATCTTCAGACACATAGATTGTATCTCTCTAACTTATATGTTTTTGTTATGCTACGACGATAGCATATAATCTGGAATAATTTAAGGATTGGTAAATCCTAAAATTTGTTATATGTGGAAATTTCTGTGATGAAAACTCAATTTGGATATTATTATGTTTTTTATTTTTGAAATAAATACTATGTTTTGGTATTTATTGAAATTTTTAAAATAGATACTCTGTTTTGGGATTTTGATACAATTTCGGTAACAATTATTTTGTCTGAATTTCTGAATATCTTTCTGAAATAAATATTCTTTTTGGCTTAAGTATGACTTCTGATATAAATTTTTTGAAAATATATATGTATATATTTTCGAGTTATAAATTTTCTTTGATGATCAGTAATTAGTTTTTGAATTTTGATATACATGTTATATCATATATATCTCTCATTGTTTTTGATATGCTTTGTACCATGGCCGTTTATTTTTTATTTAATAATACGATATATAAGTCTTTTGGATATAGGGTACCTGTGCTACGTAGGGTAAACGTAGCATTTGGTATACCAATGCATTGTAAAGACCCCGACTACCAAGGAGTGTTGGCAACCATGTTGTCCTGATTCGATACAATTTTTTTCTGATTAGTGGCTAAGACCACGTTTATTATACACTTGGGTTGTGGTGGAGACTGCACCTGTTACATCTTTGTTTATGGTCCCTTATCTACGATATTATGTTTTTGCAACTATTATTATTATTATTATTATGCCAATGTGGCAGCCTTTTGATTCTGGAATTTCTAATAAGTTAAAAAGGTTTTTTACTTTTGTTTTTCCCAAATTTTTGGTAAATCTTAAAAAGGTTTTCGGATCTTTGTTTTTGGGACCTTTGATAAGATGAAATGTTTCCTGAAGGATTTCACTTTGTTTTTGAAAGCATGTCACTCTTGGTAAAGTTCTAAAATGTTTTTGAAAGGTTTTGCTTAGTTCCAGAATGTTTTTGTGCATGCTTGATTTGATTGCGAACATTTTCGAAATGGTTTTCGAACACTATTATGTATTAGCGTGTATGTATGTATACATATCCATCTATATTTGTGTGTGGTATTTTTGAACTGTTTTCAAAACAGTCTTTATGAGGCACATATGAGGCGATCTGGAGTGTTATCCCTCACTGGGTTCTTACCCCATTGTTGAGTTTAGTTTTGATGATGATGGATGCAAAACATCCATGAAAATGATGCAAAGTTGCAGACTTGATGATATTCATCCGCGACGCACATTAATGGTCTTTAGCGCACGTTGATCATGATGAAAATGGCATTAAGGCTCGCTGAGATGGAACCAAGGAACGTTGAATGACGTACAATGGATGAAAATCAGATGCAGTGGCTTCAGGTGTTCATTAACGCATGCAATACGTCATCAACACACGTTGTCGAGGAATCATATTGATGAGGAAAAGGTCAAGGCACACAGAGACATGTAGATAGATCAGCAATGCATGCTAAACATGAATAACACATGTAGTTGATGCCTCAGATGCTGACAAAAGCAAGATGTTCCTTGGAAATTTGAATTTGAATATTCTCTGACATTCTCTGATCCAAATCACTTGCAAAATTAGAAATACAGACTTGGACAGAAAGACAACGCACGTTAAAGACCATGCAATGCACGTTGAAGAAGTCTGGGCAACGTGACAACATTCTGGAAATTCAAAGCAATGCACATATAACATCATACAATGCACGTTGATCAATGAACAACATGCATAGAGGAACTACAACTCACGTTGATGATGATCCAATCAAAGCCGAGACCACTGGAGTTCTATTAACACATGCAGACTTGCATACACAGTACGTAGAACTCAGATGGGACGATGAACTACCGGCGTAGAAGATGAATAACGCACGTAGTGAAGAGTGATGTCATTATTGGACAAGATTTGTTTTATCTCACAACGGCTACTTCGAGGCTCCAACGACTATAATCTTACAGGTGGCTATAAATAGACGTCCTAGAACAGAAGATAAGTAAGAGATATCATTGCTAAAACTTGTTAATCATTCTATCTCTCTTCTCTACCTTTATAACCCATTTGAGCCATTATACTTGCATATTTTTCTGGGTTTGAGTGAGCTTATAGTTTGCAATATCTTTGGGTTGATTTGTTACAAGCAAGGTTGCTTACTTGGGGCAGATAGGTTTTCTAGTGAGCCTTAGAAAACTAGAGTTTTGGTTTCCTAGTTGATCCCACAAAAACTAGTGGTTTGGTTCCTAGTTGATCACGCAAAAACTAGAGATACAATTTTCTTGTTGAGCCCGCAAAAATAAGGTTTAACGGTTTTCTAGTTGAGCCCACAAAAACTAGGGATACAATTTGCTTATTGAGCCTGCAAAAACAAATGTGTAATGATTTTCTTGTTGATCCCATAAAAATAAGGTGTAACGATTTCCCTCTATCCGGAAGTGAGGAAGATAGTTGATTGAACTCTCTAGTGGATCTAGAGGAGTGTACATAGGTCAAGATGACCGAACCACTATAAATATCGAGCTTTGATTTTATCTCTCCCTTACTCTCTCTATTTACTTTGCCTTGCACTTGCTTTATCTTGTTTGTGAATTGGTGATTTATTGCTTCAGCACTTATACTTTGATTCTGATTTAAAAAAACTTCTCTATTTGTTTTTAAATAGCAAAAGATTTTCAACAAAGTTTTCAAACTCTTCAAAATTCCAATTCACCCCCCTTTTGGATTGTCATTCCGCATTCTTCATATTGGGACTTACACCCCTTTCTTTATATTTTGTCCTTATTTATTTTACCTTACAGGTGATTCTAGTGGATTCTGATTTTCAACATTCAATATACAGTGAGGTATTTTGACATTGCAGCTAGTGCCCTTTGTCCGGGCCCCAGTTTGTATGGTTGTTAGACGCTCCACACCGGATTTGCTATGGGTTACGTTCCTGTTTCTGATATTACAAATGATTTTTATTTTGAAATATTTTTTCGTATTTGATATTATGTCAATATTATTGTTATTATGAAAAATTTATGTTTTATCAAATTTTGAATTACTATTTAGTTATCTGAATTAAATGGTTTTAAAATTTGTCCACAACTTATTTTAGGCATAAGTTCTATTCCTCTGAGGCTTGTACGAGATGGGTCAGGCTCCCATAGATGGTTCGCCTTATACTCCGGTCATGGTCCGGAAATAGGTTGTGACAAAGGTGGTATAAGAACGTTGGCTTTCTTATAGTCTAGGTCGGTTATGAAGCTTAGGTATCCCTGATTGAGTCAGTTTGATTTGCCTTCGTATACCCTTCTAGTTATTATTTTGGTACTGTGGCTATGGTCAACAAACTCATCTTCGCATATGCATTCTGATTGTTTGTTGCATTCATAGATATGGACTCGTGCTCAGAGTCGCTAGTTAGGCTCGCCGCTGAGGCCACCGATCATTTGTTAGCAGATTAAAGGGATTCGCGTAGTCATTTGGAGGTTGAGATATCACTTATTCTATCGTAGTCTTGCATATGTTTTGTCTGCCTTCAGTGTTACATTGCATATTTTCCTAATTTCATTAGACCTAATCTAGTGTATGGAGGTAGTAGTGCTTTTGATAGAGGAATTTTGTGTAGCATTCCTCATTCTTTGGTGTGAGACATTAATTGATTTTAAGGTGCAAGAATTTGTTGGAGCATGTTCTGAGAAGGGGAGATTTTGTGGGCTAGCTGTAGCAAGCCTTGTGGTTCTCTAAATTAATTCGAGATTAGAATACCTTTATTTGAGTTTACTTCGGTGAAATTATGATAAGTGTTGTGTCGCATGAATGAGTAGTTCATGCTATGTTATGATCAAATTGTTATTGTGTTCGAATTACGGTATTTTAGAGAATTTGAGAGAAGCACTTGATTTGTTGGCGAGTTAGAAAAATTGAGGAGACTGATTTAAGGTCTGTTACCATGAAATAAAATGGTACTATGAGACTGTTAAGTGCAAAAGAGCTTAACGATATTGTTAAGTATTATATGTTTGAGGAAATTACGGATTAGTCTGATAGTGATTGATGAAAGGTTTATTGCATAGATTTTTATGGTATAGTGGAGTTAAATTTGTTAAAGACCTAATTTTAGAGTTCATGACATGTATATTGTTCTGTGATAATTAAAGTGAGATCGTGTTTGGAGTACTAAAGATTTTGAAGCGGTAAGAGAAGGGGTAGTAGACCCTTTTACAAATATGTTTGATGATAGTAGAGGAAATTTAATAATTTGTGTTTGGGAGGTCACCAGATCAGTAAAGTAATGGTATTGAGACCGACGTTTTGATTCTATCGACTTTGAGAGTATTCAGTATACGGTAAATGGAGATTGACACTAGGTGTATTGGTAAAGTAGCCTAAGGATAAAGATATATATAATTATCAATTTGGTGACAAACTTACTGTTGATTTCACTTGATTACAGTGTAATTATCTATTGTTGAGACTAATGGTGCTAATTGTGGATATAATCATTTCAGTGGGTGATAAACTGTTTGAAGTTTAATGGTTATGGTAAAGAGCTATAAAATTATTGAGGTGGTAACAAATTCATTTGACGATTTCTTTCATTACAAAGATAAGAATCAATAGTAAGGTAACGAGACCGTTGGTGACGATGATTGGCATAATTATTCCAAATGGTTAACATTTTGTGGAGGTTAAATAGTTATGATAAGGGTTATGTAGTGAATGATGTAATATAAAGACAATATGAAATTTACAGATGAGGCCTGAGGAGTTAAATTGAACTCGATATATAATTGGCTTACATAGTTGAATGATTATACTTATGGATATAATCTAAGGTTGATTGTGAGATTATGAATTAACTCACGAGTTTGACTTGATTTGGGATTATGAGAATTGGATATAAATGATTTACACTTCGGATATCTTTGTTGATAACAATTGACTCTATGATGTTCTCTGGCGTTCTATGATTTCAGATAGACTGAATTTGAGGTTATGTTTCAAATTTTGGTGACCTTGCTAAAGAGGTCTGGTTTCGAGGATTTGATATTTTCACATTTCGAATGTGGAAGTAACATATAGTTCTCCACGATTGGTGGGGTGAGATTTCGAGATATGTTGGGTTAAAGACTTAGGCTTGAATTATAGAGTTTTTGTTCCCAATTCTATTGGGAGTATATGGAATGTTTGGCAGATTTGGTTTGATTTCATTGCGGGAATTTTACATTAGCGAATTAACTCCATTTGAGTGCTTATGCTACCTCTGCTAGTTATGTTTGAATCTGTTCTGCCTTATATGATTTTTACGACTATGGTCTTAGTGGTTTTGTCTTTGCGCATCAGAACTAGATACTTTTGCCAAATTTCCCTCTTTGCGATTTGGGTTGCAATTTGATTTGCTTCCCTTTTGTTTTATATGTTTGGCCAAGTATTAGAACTCTCTATGTTTAATCTTTGAAAGTATTTGAGTTTGTACTTTCCGACATCTGATTCTTCGAGCCTTGAGCATATGTTTCTTAGTTGCTTTATACATTCCTACGTTTTGGTATACCCAATTTTGTTTATTAGGAATTTCATCCCTGATCTGTTCTTTGTATTATTGCCATTGTTAGTCAATGATAACCTTAGGCCATCCTCTTAGTTGATGCTCCTTTGAATGTTCCATATAAGCACCATTTTGATAAGTCGCAGGATAGTCATCTGTACCTATTTGATTCTATTGATTCTTGGGGTCAACATCTTCTGGTGTTGTCTTAGCATTTCTACCACTACATATTTGTTTCCGAATCTCTGTACTTTGTTTTTGCATGTCTTTTTTTTTGTCACTGCATTATGTATCTCTGTTTTTGCAAGTCTCTGTTTTTGCATGGTCGTTGTGCATATCTGTACGTTGGCTGGGTAGTCCGCGTTAGTTAAGCAATTTTGGTTGGATTTTATTTCGGAGACCTAAGGTTGATCTTAGCTTTGGCCTGATTATTTCGAAATTGGAGGATGAATTTCTTTTAAGGGGAGAAGTATGCAACGTCTTACTCATTCTGATGGTAGTCGAGTGTGGTTAAGTTTAATTTTAATTTTTGATTTGGAGTTTGACTTATTAATTTGGTGTATTGGGTGATGAATGTTGATGGATTTAGGCTTATTTTTGTCCCCTTGATCATGTTGGATGGTTGTATGATCGAACAAGGTGTTTTCGGGCAAGAAAAGTCATGTCTTTTAAGTACACGGACATCCATTTTTGACTGTGTCTTAAACTAGCTTGACAGTGTCTTGAACGACATATGACATGTGTTAGTTTTGTGCCCTACCCCAATCATGTAAACATTGTCATTTTGTTTATTTAACAAAAAGATATATTTTATTTCTATGAAATATTATCTGTTTTATAAAGATAAAACTCCATGAATGACTTATTCTTCTTTATGCCATCAAGTACGTGACTTGATAGTAAAACCATAAGAATAAGAGGAATACTATTCTAAAGGTCCCTAATTGATCATTAACATGGGAATGATGATGAATTAAGATTAGTATGTTGCTAAGTGGATAATCACATTTTACTGATTATGGATATGAGATATCAACTTACAAAATAGATACATGTTGGGGAACATGTATTGGACTGCCACGATATGAAAACATTTTATGGATCGTTGTCACAAAGTAGATTTCATGCAGTGGTGATGTCTGAGTCATCTGATTGAAACTCACTATCGACTCCTACATAA
>CAODLS010846661.1:0-21555 GCA_948243855.1 Flueggea neowawraea
AACACGAAGAAATCCGAACCCAAAATCAATTTTAGACCAAAAATCGAAACCCACACAAAACTCATCGGTTTAACCATGAAACCAAGCAAAAATAGGAGAGAGAAAGAGAAAATCGCCTTATCATGGTGTAGGAATGGAAGAGGAACGAAGAGAGAGAGAGTCCCGAAGAGAGAGAGAGAGACAATTTTCTGGGTTTCGTGAACAGTGCAGTTGAAGAAAGAAGAAGAAAAGAGTATGCCGGGTAGGTTTGGTCGGGTCGGTTGGGTTTTAAAAACCCACGCACAAAACGACGTCGTTTTGCTGCAAACCAGCCCAGTCACGCACACGAACGACAGCCATCACGCGCAAACGAACTACTCGTCATTTGGCATCAACGACCATGCTCCTAACAGAAAATGACACGCCATCTAACCATCCGCCACAGACGACCAGTCGTTCAGTCTTCATTTTCAGAATTTAAAATTTCAATTTTCCACCATTTTCACTTATCCAAAACACTTCCAAATCACCCTAACCTTCATTAATCACCCAATTAACATCAAAAATATTAAATTACCTCTTCAATCACCAAAAATAAAAATTCAAAATTTTACCCAAATTTATTTAAAATAATTATCCAAAAATAATTATTCCAAAAATAATTATCCACCAATAATTATTCAAAATAATTACTCCAAATATAATTACCCAAAAATACTTATAAAAATTATTCAGGGTATTACATAATTAAACTTTGAAAATGAAAACAACATACGAAGTACCTGAGTGGCAATAACCTACAAAGCAGAGATAAAAACACGGTGCAAAAACTTCCACTTAACATACACCATGTAATTCTTTGGGACCTGTGTTGGGAATAAAGAAATTCGTAACTGTCAACCCAAACAAAACTACGACGCACCCCATCCACGCTCACTATTCCCAAATTATTTCCATCCCACGTGTACCTTGACACTTTACCTGCCTGGTTCATGACCACGGGAAGCCAAGCAGTTGTCGAACAACCCTCGGCCTCGCCAGACTTCGAAGTTGACTGGGTCTGGAGAGGACTTGAGAGAAAAGGGTCAGACTTTCCTAAAAATGGGTTTTTAGGTCGGGTTGTGGAGCAATTAATGGACCTTGCATGAATGGTAGAACTCGAAAGGCCCAAGGAAATTTCAAAATACTAGGAGTCATTTTCGTTGCAGGGGGATCAAGCCTAAGCAAATGCCGCAATACTAGGAGTATTTTTCATTGCAAGGTGAGTAAGCCTAAGCTCGATGCAGAAGAGATTCATACTTAAGGGGGATATTGTTAGAAAATCAATTGTAAATGGAGAAGATTCTTATATTAGAGAATAGTGGTGTATATGGATGAATTATAAGTAGTGTTTAGAAGCTCTCCATAACTCAGATTTTAGGGTAGCCAAATTGTCAACTTCATCATCTAGAAGTTTTGTTAGAAAAGCAAGTGTGAATGAAGAGGATCTCCACATCAAAGAATAATGGTGTGTGTGATCGATTGTAAGTGGTGTGGACCCATAACCTAATGCCTTGAGATTTTGGGTAAAGATGTGGTGTCAAACACACTTATGTACTCCTTCACTAATCCCACACGTGATTCAGATCTCTCTGAGGCTCCCTAGTTCCAACAAGTGGTATTAGAGTCGACGGTTCGGCTGGGATATGGACAAGGATGAGAGATGCTCTTGATGACACCGTGGTGATGAACAGGCCGAAGAACGGTGAAGAGTTGTGTTGATTTTTAAAGCCATTGTGGATAGTCTGATATGAGTAAGGTCAAGTTATAGATGGGTAGAGTCATGGAAAGACCTCTTAGGATAAAAATTCACATTAATACTCGAGGAGGCCTAAGGAAATTTTGCAATAATAGGAGTGTTTTACGTTGCAGGGGGGATCAGGCCCAAGAAAATGCCGTAATACTGGGAATAGTTTCCATTGCAGGGGCAGCAAGCCTAAGCTCGATGTGAAAGAGATTCACATTTGAGGGGGAGATTGTTAGAAAATCAAGTTTCAATGAGAGGATACTAGAGAATTTCCAGTCTATACTTTGGATAACAAAAATGACTTGAAATGAAAGAGAGAAATCAACACCAAGAACTTAGAGTGGTTTGGACAACCTTGCCTATGTCCACTACCTAAGTCTCGCCACTTAGGATTTTCACTATAACTATGATTGATTTTGGTTCAATCCAACAAAGCCAATACAACGAGGTTGATTCCTGGCTAAAGACCTCTAAAGCCCTCACAATGTTGTTTTCCTTAGTTTCATAACAAACCTCTACAATGTTGTTTTCTATAGGCTTACAACAAACCTTTCTCATACTCTCAAAGTGTATACAAAGTGTTTACAAACAATGAAGCTCTATGCTAGAGTTGAATATTTGATTTTGATGCTTGAACTTTGATCTCTAGCTTGACTTGGTGTTTTTCTTTGTTGGAATTGATAGGAGTTTTGGCATAATGAATTCTGATGTTGTTCAACACGTTATTGGCATTCTTTTGATGTATTTATAGCATTCACATGCCATATGACCATTGCTTTGAAGAATATAGTCGTTGCAGTGCAGTTGCAGCTTTCTGTGACCTTCATAACGTACGTTACATAATCAAGACGTATGTTGATCATGCACTTATTTCAGATGACGTATGTTGTAGTTACAAGATGTACGTTGATCAAATTCAGCTTCTCAGATAGTGTACGTATATATATATATACACACGCGTTATTTGCTCCTTCAGCGTTTCAGTAGATTCTATTTGCAATCAGCGCCATTTCAATGTACATTGCACCATTATGATGTACGTTGTAGCAACCATAATTTATGTTGCATTAGCATTGATGTAAGTTAGTCACTTACAGTGGCTTGTTTCATAATTCCGAGATTTTCAACTTGTTTCACTTCAAGTCAAATGTTACGCTCATAACCAAAACCTTTGTTCATCATCAAAACATAGAAAAAACTTAATGTTGATCATCCATGATCCAACAAAGGAATCTCGCATCAGAGAATAATGGTGATATGATTGGCTTATAAGTAGTGTTCACCAATAACCTAATGTCTTTAGGTTTTGGGTAAAGATGTTGTATCATACCCATTTGTGTGCTCTTTCACTAGGCGCACCCGCAATGCGGATCTCCCGAGGCTCCCCTGATCCAACAAATTCTCTATAATCGGCCTCTTTTTTGAAGTTTAAGTGAGTTATTTAGATGTTAAAATTGCAATTCTTATTGATTATATATGTGGTTTGGATACAAAATAACTACTGGTTTTGTAGATATAATACCAGATTTATTGATTCATCTTATTAGCTAATGAAACACTTTGATTGTGATTAGACCTTTAGCCAGAAAATAATTATAGTTGAACCAAGTTATTTGTTAATGAGAAAATTACATAATATACTCTGTTGGCCATTTTGGCGGCAACACCATTTTTATTTGTTCTGGGCGCCAGTGATTGTTATTCCGTACGAAGTTTTGACAATCTTCACATGGCTCTCTTATTTTTTTGACGTTTTAACAGTTTAGTCTCTTATCTTTCATTAGTTTATAGTCCTTTTTCATTATCTTTTCACTTAAATACTTTTTTAAGATTTAAATTAGTTTTTAAATTTGGTTTTTTCTTTTTTTTTGTTTAAATTTTTTATTCTATTATCTTGAACCTATAATAACTTAAAATAAACCATAAAAAAACCAAATGAATTTTTGTGTGCATAGAATCATTAAAATATTATAAAAAACCAAAAAAATATTGTAATCCATAAAAATACAGAGGTTTGTCTTTTCTATTTTTAGGCTGTCTTTTGTTTTCTTTTTTAATTTTTTATTCGTTTTTTATACACAAACTGGTTTTAATTTTAGTTTTTTCTTTTTGTTCTTGGTTTTCAATTAGTTTTTTTTTTTTACACTATAGCCATTTATTACTGTAGCGATCAGTGGATTAATTTGTTGATTACTTGATTGGGGTTTCACACAATATAGTATTTTAGCTCAAAAAGGAACCTTGATTTTTTTTTTAAATTTAAAAACTACTATTGCAGTGTCATGCTCTCACATCGTCTAGAGTCGAGGTCAATGGCTGTTTATAAGCATATTCTTCCATCAAGCCACTTAGGTGTCTTTCCTAGACAGAACCGTGAGAGTTCATGAGTCCAGAGCAGACAATACATCAGTGGATGAGCCTAGCGTACAGACATAGTCCACAACAATTGGTGTCGTCTGTAAGAACCCGAGCAAAAAGCCGCCAAGCTAAAAGCTGTGTTCCTAATCCTATAGCCTTGACTGGGGGCTATTATAGTGTTATGCTCGCACATCGTCTAGGAGTCGAGGTCAAATGTTGCTTATAAACACCTTCTTCCTTCAAACCACTGATGCGTCTTTCCTGGACAAAACTGTTAGGGCCTATGAAGCCAGAGCGGACAATACCTCAGTGGATAGACCTACCACACAGACATGGTCCACAACAACTATGATTAGTATACAACATTGAAGATAGCCGAGGAAAGTTTTCTCAATTTTACATCTTAAAATTCGTTCATTTAAAAATTATCTTCACTGGATTAATTAAAGGTGTCAAATACTTAAAACTTTTATGCACAAAACCATAAGGAAAAGACAGGGAGAGAGTTCATTTAAAAAAACAAAAAAATATTGAAAATTTTTGGTTTTATTAAAGTTTTTTCTTGGTTTTCTAAACACAGGCTTTTTTGCTGTGTTTTGGTCTTTTATTTTTTTTTGGTTTTTTAAAAAAATGCAAGTTTGGTTGTTATTTCATTTTTGAAAAGACTTTTTTAGTTTTTTAAACACTGAACGGTTTTCATTTTAGTTGTAATTCTGTTTTGGTTTTCAATTAGTTTGCTATTTTTTTCATTTTTAAAACATTTTTTTAGAAAAAGGAACTCACTCTCCCGTATGATTTCGTGAATAAAAAAAATTCTATTTGGTTTTTATGTGATTTTTTTTCGGTTGTCATTTTTTAGACATTTGAAAAAAAAAAGATACTAACCAAAAAGACAAGATAATAAGACTAAAAAAAACTAAAATTGAAAAAAAAAATAAAAAAATCAGACCAAAAAAAGAGGAACACTAAATAAAAAAATTAAATATAAAAAAGATACTTAGTGGAAGCGAAGAAAAGTCAAGAAAGAACTAAAAAAGAGAAAAGAAAAAAAAATGGTTCGAAAATGTTAAAAACATTAACATGAAATAAAACTACAGGAACAAAACTACTAAAAAAAAGAAACAATTTAAATATGAAAAAAATGGGAAAAAGTAAAAAAAAAGGATTAAAAATTAACAAGGACTAAATTATAAAAATAAAGATTTCGTACGGAGGTCTCATGAGGTCTCCTCTATACGCCGGAGATTTAGATCTTTTTTCAGGCCCTTTTTGTAATTGGGCCTCTGTTAATTAATTTTAAACTCAATCACAGGCTTAAGTTTCATACATGGGCCGATACTGAATAATGGAGTTAATTTGTCACATATCATAATTAACCCTCAGATTTTTAAATATGGTATAGCAAATATGTTAATATCTAAAATAAAAGCATTAGGGATTTGATTATCCTAAAAAATAATTTCTCTCTCTTCTCTCTCCACCAAAATCTCGTCTAACTATTTCTTATGAAAATCTCATTCCTCTGTCTCGCTTGTCAGTCTCCTATCTTCCTCTCTTCCACCTCTCTCTCCTCTCTTTCTCTCCATTTTTGCCACCTTTCTTCTCTTCTTCTTCTTCTTCTTCTTCTTCTTCTTCTTCTTCTTCTTCTTCGTCTCATCTCCTCTACTGGACGAAGACGATCCGAGGACAAGGTTGACTGCAGTTCGGACGAGGTGGTTCATAACCACGAAAGAGTCCACGCGAGGCTGCGTGAAGTCGCGGACAGCGAAGAAGATGCGAGAACAAGGTGGCGGCGCTAATTCGGGCGACATGAAAGGCAATGAGAAGACGAGACGGAAACAAAGATTTGTTAAATCGTGACGACAAGGAGAAGATCGTTCGAGGCCTTGGCTGCTCTTGATTGGAGCATGTCTGCTCCATCTTTTTTTCTTTCAAGTTAAATTTTGTAGATCAGAGCAGAATGTGGTAAGAAAGGTGTGTAAATTACTTTGATTGAAGCAGTTCTTCCTCGAAACTGTTCTAACTTTTCTTATTTTATTTGTGTACCGACTTTAGGGAGTGTCACAACCAAATGGAATGAAGGAAGAAGTCATTCTTGAAGGACAAGTTTTTGTGTATTTTTACTGTTAGGGTTTGAATTTGGGATGGGTGGCGGCAAGATTGTTTCAATTGCTAGGGTTTTTGCATTGTAATTGCTACTTTTGTATTTTTTATTGTATGAAAATGAAAAGATTTGTGTAGGTTAATTTTGTTGAGTTTTGTGGCGTCGACTAGGCTTTATCAAACTTTAGTCGCCTGTTTTTTAGTGTTGATGGTGGCAGAGATCAATTTGGTGTTGGCTATGAAGACCTTCAAAGATTTACTGAAGACTTTTGAAGATCCTCTGAAAATCTTTGTAGGCCATTAGAAACCTTTGATTACACTCTTATATACTAAATTAATTACCATTAAATAAAATTGATATTCTAAAGACCCTCAAAGACTTTTCAAGACCTTTTGAAGATCCTCTGAAGACCATTTGAAGAGCCTATTGAAAACCTCTGAAGATCTTTAAAGAATTTTGTAGACCATTATAGATCTTTAAAGGCATCTAAAATCAAATATGTATACTAAATAAAAGTATTAAATAAATTAAAATTTATAAATATCGTTTACAACGAATATATGTACACAAATAATTCAGCTTAATATAAAAAAATAACACTGAAAATTTATTAAATTAAATTTATTATAAAAAAACTATTGATGACCTTCTGAAGACCACCTAAAGACATCTGAAGACCCCTAAAGATATTCTGAAGACATCTGAAGACCTTCTTAAGACATATGAAAAATCAAAATTGTTTTTGCAAAAATTCATTTTTTTGTGAAAAATCAATTTTTTCGCAAAAATATCACAATTTCTCGCGAATATGGTATTTTTCAACTCAATTTTATTTTTCTGGCATTTTGCAAAATTAGAATTTGAATGACATTTTTCAAAATCAGTGTTTTATTTTGTTATAAAAGTGTGATTTTCCCGAGAGAAGAAATTAAAGAGTTAATTATGCCAAGTGGTCAAATTAAAATGTAAATTTTTGACAAAAGGAAGACAAGATTTCATAATTGCTAGAATACCAATATTTTTAATATTCAGTTGTCAAGATACCATATTTTTAATTTTTAAATTGAAAAATGTCACATTTAGTTAAATAAAAATCAATTTTTTGTCTAATTTTATCTATTTTTTTCTCTCATCATTTATGTCTCTACTCTCATGGTGTTTCTTCTCCTCTCTCCCTCTCGCTGCCCTAAAACCCTAGCAGCTGAAACATCCTTGTCTGTATCTCTATCGACCCGTTTCTCTCTTCCTTCGTCTGTCTCTCCTCTCTCTATTGTCTCTCTGTCGATCGGTCCCTCTCTCTCTTTCGCCAAGTCGTTATCTACAATCTGGAACGACTCTTTGTGTCCCTCTGTCGTTTGGTCTCTGTCTCTTCTTCCTCCTCTCTCCTCGTTGCTCTCGCTTTCCTTGTCTCTTCATTCGAATCTAGTTTCCTCTGCATCACCCCCTCTCCTCCTCGTCCTCTTTCTCGTTCTCGGATCCATTTATTCAGTCTCCTCGTCGATTTTCGCTTCTGCTCCTAGACGCAATAAGACGACAATAAATAGTGTTTGGCGGTGCAGGAACAACAAGGATTGTTGGATGGTGGCGGCGCTGTGAGGATTGCTAGAGTTGAAAAACCCTAGCATGTTTCAGTTTCCAATAAATTACGAAAATGTCCTTAAGTTTTAAAATTATTTTTTGAGAGTATTTTTTTATGGTTTGTTAATGTGATTTTTTTCATGTTGACACATTCGGAGGCATTGAGAGACCTTTGGATACATTCGAAGGCATTGGGAGACATTTGTATACATTTGGATATTATAAAAAATTATATAAAAATTTGAGATTTAGATACATTTTGTACACTACCGAAAAAAATGTAAAAATTATACTAAAATTTGTAATTTGGAGGCATTTAATTTTAAAAAATATTATATCAGAAATTTATTAAATCAAATTTTATATAAAAAGTTGTGATTTTGTGACATCTGGATACATTTGGAGACCACCAGAGACATTTTGAAAGATCAAATTTGTTCCCTTAAAATTTATCTTTGCCACAAAAAAAATAATTTCTTGCAAAAGTATCGCAATTTTTCGTAAAAGTGGCATTTGTCAAATTCAGTTTGTTTTATCTAGTATTTTTTTAGAAACTTGAGTGGCATTTATGAAAACCTAAATTTTAATTTAGTATAAATGTTAAAGTTTTATGAAATTAAAGGGAAAAATAACACAGTATACCAAGTAAAACACCTCGAGTTTGCAATGTTGCTAGCCTTACAATTTCATTTGCGCAACTGCCAGATTTGTCAAACTAATTCCACATATGCTAATTCTTTGTGCATTTCATCGCAAGTCCTTTATCTTTCTTTTTTCACATTCTTGTCCCTGTGCACACTGTCCTCTCTCTCTCTCTCTCTTTCTCCACCTGCACCTCGACCATTTTCGATCGATTTGTCTTCGAAACATCTCCACCAATGAATCAACGAGATGGATTGTCCTATCTTCTATCTTCGTCTGCACTCTCTCTCATCCATCTTCGCCATTGTTGATATGTGCTGGAGAATTTTGGTTTATGCTTTAGATAGCATTTATGGAGCGGAAGCAACTTTAAATGTAAGAGAAAAATCAACACCAAGATTTAGAGTGGCTCGGCCAACTCGATACCTACGTCCATTACCTAAGTCTCACCACTTAGGATTTCCAACAAGGTCAACAACAAGGTTGATTGCGGCTCACACCTCTAAAGCTTACAATGTTGTTTTCTATAGGCTTACAACAAACATATCTATCCTCAATCAAATGCTTTGATTGTTATAGATATGTGTTTCCAAAATACGGATTTAAAGCTAATCCCAAACCCAAGTATGTTTGCAAGTAAATAGCTCAAATGAGTTGGAAAGGTAGAAGTGAGAAAACAATAATAGCAATGTGTATCAAATAACTCACTTATCTTCCTTCTACTCTGAGATGTCTATTTATAGTCACTCTTAAAGATATAGCCGTTGGAGCCTCAACGTAGCAGTCGTGAGAAACATATGAATTCTGTTTTAATTGATGTCACCTTTAACAACGTGCATTGTACATCATCTATGTGCGTTGTACTTTGTTCCAACTGAGTTCTGTGTGACTTGGTAGCAATTCTACGCACCTTGCAAGAACTCCAGTAGCCACTGCCTTTACTGGATTGGCATCTACATGACTTGTACACGTTCTACGTGCCTTGATCATATATCAACGTGCATTGTTGCTTGTTCTACGGGCTTTGATCTTTGTTCCAGAAGATGTAAATTCACCTAGTGATTCTTCAACGCGACTTGTACCTTCTGCAATGTGTGTTGTCGACTTCATCTCAAGATCACACCTTTAATCCATGTCAGCGTGTTAGAGAATATTCAAATTCAAATCCCGATAAGCGTCTTAGCTTTGTCGTCATTCAAACCTCGTCAAAATGACTTGTATTACCTGTAACGTGCATTAATCAAGACTTGACGCTCACTTTCTTCTAAAATGAATGATTTGCGCGCCTTGTATCCTTTGTAACGCGCCTTCACGTGACTTACAGATGCATAACATGCTTTGTATCCATATTTCAGCAATCTGCAACTTAGCACATCTTTCATGGATGTTTACCATCATCAAAACTGAACTCAACAATATGTTGATCTGTCTTCTCCATCGATGAGATCAACGTGGTGGACTCTACCTTATAAAGAGTCAATCTCCAATATGTCTCCAGTTAGTTTATGTCAAGATCGACGTGGTGGCAAACGAGAGTTTGACATAGCAGAATGGAGATCAACATGGCGAATGACTTGGGATCGACGTTGTGGAACAAAGAGAGTTTGGTCATGGTGGTAGACATAGATGGTGCCAACAGCTAAGGTTTTCAAACCCTAACTATTAACTTTCTATATGGAAAATTACCTTTTAGTCAGTAAACTTTTTAAAATTACTAACCAATCCTAAAGCACAAGGTGATTTTTGGTTTGTTACATGGTGGACATATAAAACCCCAACCTCATTTAACCATACATAGCATGCATATATCCGTACATGCATTTTATATACATTTTCATGATATATAGTCCATCATTTATAATTAAAATATTAGTTTGCATCAAATAAGGTTATAGTAAAATAAAAGAGCCTAAGTTATAGATGAAATGTACATGAGGTATAGTAAACTAGGGATTAGAATGAGAAAAAATAGTAAATATGGTAAAAAAAAAGAAAAAATAACTAATCCACATATATATGTGAAGATAACTATCACCCAAAATTTATCACATAGAAAAACTTTCTAGAAAAAGTTGTCTACTCAGTGAACATATGTACACATGACACATTAATTAAGATAAGATCCAAAAAAAAGAAAGGAAAGGGAGGAACCTACTTTACTTCCTTATATATATATATATATATATATATATCCACAACAAAATAAACAATCCTCTAGTCCCAAAATTCATTCAAAATATCTCTCACACATAATTGACCATCAATCTCTCTAAAGAAGTGCTTAAACAAAGGAAAGGTAATTCTGAACTTATAGTAATTCTTGAAAAGGCTATGTAATTTATGTATTTTGAATCAGCCTTGGATATTTTTTAGAGACAGATAAATGTATAAGTTTCATTCTTATAGTAATTCAAACATGTTTTGGATAAGTGAAAATGGTCACAAAAACAGATATTTTTTGGAAACATGTTTTTGTGAGTCTAGTTTCGAAATCAACAAACTATTTTTGATTTGGAGTTGCATAGAGTAAACCATGATGAAAAACATTGAGTAAAGGTTTTGCTGCCCTATTACAGCTCTTGACCTGAATTTGAAAAGTTTTCAAATATTGTGTAAACTGAATTAAAACACGAGGACCATGTGGTTAGAAAGATATGTTTGTATAGTTTTTGATACAGTTTATGGAGTTTTATTTGAAGCTAAGTGAATGAGAAATTGTCATAATATTAGATTATGCTCAGTTTGCCCTAATATAAAAACACAACAACACAACCACAAAATTTATAAATTTTCCATAAATTGTACAAATTGAATTAGGAATCCTACTTTATATGTACAAAAGTCTTAGAATGTCTTATTTCACATACAAGTTACATAAATTTAATTGAAAATCTGTAACTCCAGAAATATTAAATGGAATATAGACTGTTCAGTTGACATTAAACTGAAAAGACCACTATAGGGATTGTTTTGTTATATTTTCAATAATAGGGACTGACATGGAATTTATTATAACAGAATAGGAGAAAGAGAAAGAGAATAGATCCTTATATGTTAGAGATATAATTAGTCTATAGATTAAGTAAATTCTGAGTTTGCATCATCCACTAGGACATATGGACTAAATTGAATAAGAACTTGTAACTAATGGACTAATCCAAAATTTTATAGAAAAACGTATTTGATATTGATATACAAAATTTTAATATTCTGTAGATATCGAGGACCCAAATAATCATAGGATAGGGAATTGAAGGTTATCAAGGCTTAGCGTACATTAGACTTAAAAGTGCATAGGAAACTAAAGATTTTTCTTCTTGTTTATCGGACAAACTACGATATGATTTCATTTATAATTATCGTTATCATGAGCATGCATATATTGATTGGAAATTGAATATGTAATGACGTGATATTTACTGGCGTACGAGCCTCGAACATTTAGAACATCTACACATTTTATTTATTAAAAAATTTATACAAACATTTTAATAAACATAAATAAAAAAATTATACATTTTTATAAATAATCAATATAAAAAAATATGAGTTACTTTACCAAAATAAGAGTAAAATTTTAGTAAGTAAATCCAGGTAACAAAATGTCAAAATAAACCTAGTAACCCACTAACATGCTGGTGTGGAGCTCTAACACAAAAATACATAGAGCCTAACAAATAGGGAACTCACTATTAGAATGGAATGCCTCACTAAGAATGACCTGTCAGATGGTTGCTGGTAGCAAAAGAAAAACCTGAAATGTTAGCCACAAAAGAGGGTGAGAATATACAATAAAAGACAACACTCTAGAGCGACTCCAGGTCCTCACATAAACTGTTTTAAAAATAGTTTCAAAAATACCGCATACACGTATATACTTATACTATATTAATATGCACGCATTGTTGAGTTCAATTTTGATGATTATGAATGGAAAACATCCATAAAAGAGGTGCAAAGTCGCAGATATCTGGCCGCAAAACACTTAAAGGAGAAATCTAAGCATGTTGATCACGCTAAAGGCTTTTTGTTTTTTTTTTTTTAAATAGTCATCATGCGCGTAGAAGAGAATATGAGTAACGTAGAATGGATTGAATACGCGTAGAAGGGAATGTAGTGCTTGTAGACGTGTTGTATTTGAAGACAGAATGGTCCAGACTTATGTTCTGCGCTTAGAAGAAAGACCAATGCTCTTAGTAGAGATGCAGAACTCTCAGGTCTGAAGGTGCAACCATACTAAGCACTTTGAAGGAATAATCTATGCGCATAGATGGGTTCGTGATGTAAACTAAAGAGAGCTCACAAGACAAGGTAGAGTTGTGTGTTATCATTGATCATTGTGTTTAGAAGAGCAAAGGTGACATCTTTGAAGTGATAAATGCTACGCACGTAGTAAGCTATAATAAGCGCGTAGACAGGACTCCAAAATGCTGACAAATTCAAGATGCTCCTCTGGAATTTGAATTTGAATTTGAATATTCTTTGACATAGTCATGTGAAGAATCAAATATGTGATCTTGGAGAAATGTCAATGCAAGTAGCAAGATTGTGCAAAGGGCACAAAACAAAAGAGCTACGCATACAGAAGAAGATCAATGCGCGTAGTAGCCACCTGATATCAATTTATTTTAAGCAGTGGCTATTGGACTCAAAGCAATGCATGCAGAAGGAAGATCAAAGTGCACAAAACTTAGTTGGATCAAGGTACTATGCACATATTATCAATGGTATGAACGTAGAAGGTTGTGACATTATTAAAGGACAAAATTCTCTACTCTTTCACAACGGCTACTTTGAGGCTTCCAATGCTATATTCTTTTTAGTAGCTATATATAAACATCCCAGACCAGAAGGAAAAATAAGAGAGACCTTTGATAAATTTGCTATTCATATTCTCTATTATTTCTACCTTTCTAATTAATTTGAGCTATTTACTTGCTATCACATTTCTGGGTTGGTGTGAGCTTAAATTTGTTATATTATTGGGTTGATTTTGTATAAATTAAGGTTGTTTGCTTAAGGTAGAAATATTTCCTTGTTGTGCATTATAAAAAATAAGAGTGGTTGCTAGTGACCCTTAGAAAATTAGAGTTTCGGTTTCCTAGTTGAGCCAGCAAAAACTAGTGGTTCAGTTTCCTAATTGAGCCCGCAAAAACTAGAGGTTTGGTTTGCTTGTTTTGTCTTAAAACAAGGTGTAATGATTTGCATGTTGAGCCTGCAAAAATAAGTGGTGTAAACGGTGTCCTTCCACCCGCAAGTGAGGAGATAATGGATTGAAATTCTCTAGGAGATCTAGAGGAGTGAGCATAGGTCAAGGAGGGTCGAACCACTATAAATTGAGAAGTTGTTTTCTCTCTCCTTAACTCATTTACTTTTCTTTGCATTTGATTTACTTTATGAGTTGATTGGATCTTTGGTTTTAAGTTACTTCCTCACAAAATAAATCTATTGTGGCATGGGACTCACGTTACAAGATAAGAAGAATAAACTGAACAACGGAGAATTCCAAATATGCGTAAAGTACTAATCAACTAAACTAACACCCCAAATTAACACAAGTAAGAGTTCAAATGATCAAAGAATTTGATTTGAATTGGTCACCCATTCATCTCATCAAATTGATTGCAAAGCAAAGAATTGAACAACTTAGGCAAATACGATTCTCATTCACATTTAATTCAACAAAAATGAAATGAAAACAAGAGAGAACGAAAGAACCCATTGAGAATCCTTCAATCTTTAAGCAGTCCACTAGATTTTGATGTCGATCCACTCCAAGAATGTACTCCCCTTGAAACCCAGCTCTTTCCCTATCTCGAACTCTGTTTTTGTATGTCAATGGCGGCTCCCTTGCTCTAGGGTTCGTTCCAATGCTTAAAAGGCCCAAAATGGTGTGTTCTGGTAAGACACGACCTGATATGGACATTATTACACATATGTGTCTTCGGTTCTCAAACCGTGTCTTGCTTTCAAACTTCGTCGTTTCAGCTCTTTGACGCGTTTGGTTCCGAAACTGGAAAGACACGGACACAACTCCTAAGACACGGCTGTGTCTTGGGTCCAAGGTCGTGTTTTGCTTTCTGAATGTGCACTTAACTCTGGTGAATAGTACATAGGCAAATTATGAAATTATACGCCGTGTCTTGCTTTCTAGAGGTGCATTTAACAATGACGAATAGGACACGGTATTACACAGCCGTGTCTTGTGTTGAAAACCTTGAAAGTTGTCATTTAATCTCCGTTTTGACTTGCTTTCATTCAATTCTATTGAAACACAATCACATGACCAAAAAAACAAAATATGAACCAATAAAATTCTAGAACCTATGAAAACAACTCAATTATAACCAAAATGATAGGAATTCGATAATACAAAAATGTATAATTCAGCGTTCATCCAATTACCCCACACTTAGGATTTTACTTGTCCTCAAGCAAATAAGAATTAAAACAAGGTCTACATCCTCACAAAATCAATCTATTGTGGCATGGGACTCGTGTTACGAGATACAGGAATAAATTGAACAACGGAGAATTCCAAATATGCATAAAGTAGTAATCAACCCAACTAACACCTGAAATTAGCACAAGTAAGAGTTCAAATGATCAAAGAATTTAATTTGAATTGGTCACCCATTCATCTCATCAATTGATTGCAAATAAAAGAATTGAACAACTTAGGCAAATACAGTTCTCATTCACATTTAATTCAAACATTTAAATCGATTCAACCAACTTAATAACTTACTTGCTACAAAGATAGTCAGTAAATTAAGGGTTCAGATTTTGCGCTTCTGCACTTATTAAGGTTTCCACCATAAAGGAACATTCATTTTTCATGCGAAGACCGCTCATTTGTGATGAGTGTCCCCGATTACTTTGAAAAACCCCCAATGGTAGTGCTTTGCATACTTATGTCCGAAGACAGCGGACTAGGTTATGAACTCCACTTACTTGTCCTTGTTTAGGTTCAAGCAAGTTACGAGTAACCCTTTTCAGTTCTTATTCATATAACCTTTTTTTTTTATTTTCAAGAACCTGCATGTCATTGTTCAAGTAAATCAATGATTTGAATGGAAAGAACAAAATCAAAGCAAAAAATTTGATCACAAGCTCGAGACTCATGCTAATCCAAAACAGTCAATTCAAGGTCTCAAAGTAACAAAGGCATATTCAAAATTCTCAACTATTCAATTCATTGAAACAATCAAACAACATGTGCACCCACAACCACAATATTAAGATTTTAGTTTAGAATTTTTCATCCCCTACCCCACTTAATATTGGACATTGTCCTCAATGTTCACAATAAAGCACAAATTTAAGTGAATATATGGAGAGGAGAAAAAATAGAGTTTTGGGACTTCCCTGAATAATAGGTCTGCAGAGGTGAGCTCAAAATTGTGTGGATTCCATCCAAAAGTGGGAGAAACCTTGCAAACTAAAAGAAACACCAAAAATCTAAACAAAATAAACCAAACGGTTAACTAAAAGCTTAGGTTGCCTCCCAAGAAGCATTTGTTTAACGTCATTAGCTTGACGTTGATGAAAAGGAAACAACAAAACTAAATAAAGAAAAGGAAATATAAACAAACAAAACTAAGTAACAACAAAACTAAATAAACTAACAAAAGAAAACAACGAAACATTAAAAAGCAAAATAAACGAACACAACTAAATAGAAAATGACTAGATTAATAAAGATAAAGCTTTCCTAATATCTTAGTCCTTAGAAATGGCACCAAAAACTTGGTAACAAGTAAGCACACCTATCGTTTGTAGTATGCAGACCTGAGTACCGAGTGTTGTATCCAACATAGACTAAGAGTACTAGTAATAACTCTCACTCTATTATCTAGCCTATAAACACAAAAGGAATGGAGACATGCCACACAGCAGCACAAAGAGAGTTTAGGAACCGGGCAATCAAGGGTAACAGTAGCATCCAGATGTTGAATCCCCCTAGGACTACCTAAGCAAAACCGACCTCGTCACTAAGTCACTTGTTCATACAATTGGACTGTAGGAATTCCTAACATGTATTAACCTCTCTCTCAAGTCAGTTAACATCTAAAGTCAAGTTGATTAACCAAAATCTCTTCCTAATTATTACCCCCATGTTGCATTAACACAGATTAATGAATTCCCATATTAAGTTTGACCTTAATCTGAAAGATTTACGTCGACCTATCTCTAGGTTTGCGTGCAACTCCTCTCACCTATGAGAAATTCAAAACACACGATAAATCTCTCGATTCGCACGCATGCAATCAATTGTCAAATCAAAACACCGGTAAAATCAATCCAACAACAACATATAAATCATAGATGAGTCTCAATTCATGAACAAAGCAACAAAATAACAAAACCCAATCAAAAATTTGTCCTAGGGTTCATGACATCTAGATGCATATTAATTTATGTCATCATATCAGTAGAAACAACAACAAAAATGAAATGAAAACAAGATAGAGTGAAAGAACCCATTGAGAATCCTTCAATCTTCAAGCAATCCACTAGATTTTGATGTCGATCCACTCCCAGGATGTTCTCCCCTTGAAACTCAGCTCTTTCCCTCTCTAGAACTCTATTTTTGTGTGTCAATGGTGGCTCCCTTGCTCTAGGGTTCGTTCCAATGCTTAAAAGGCCCAAAATGATATGTTCTGGTAAGACATGGCCCGATATGGACATTACACGGTCATGTCTTGGGTTTCGAAACTGTGTCTTGCTTTCAAACTCCGCCGTTTCAGCTCTTTGATGCGTTTGGTTCCGAAACTGGAAAGACACGGACACAACTCCTAAGACATGATCTTGTCTTGGGCTCCAAGGCCTTGTCTTGCTTTTTGAATGTGCACTTAACTGTTGCGAATAGTACACGGGCAAATCATAAAATTACACGGTCGTTTCTTGGTCTTCCAGACCATGTCTTGCTTCCTGGAGGTGCATTTAACAATGACGAATAGGACACGGTATTACACAGATGTGTCTTGTCTTCCCAGACTGTGTCTTGTGTTGAAAGCCTAGAAAGTTGTCGTTTAATCTCCGTTTTGGCTTGCTTTTATTCAATTCTATCGAAACACCATCACATGACCTAAAAAAAATATGAACCAATAAAATACCAGAACCTATGAAAACAACTCAATTATAAACAAAATGATAGGAATTCGATAATACAAAAATGTATAATTGAGTGTTCATCAGTTTTCTAGTCATGCCTGCAAAACCTAAAGGTTTGGTTTGGTTGTTTTGTCCTTAAAACAAGGTGTAACGATTTGCTTATTGAGCCTGCAAAAATAAGTGGTGTAAATGGTGTCCCTCCACCCGTAAGTGAGGAGATAATGGATTGAAATTCTCTAGGTGATCTAGAGGAGTGGACGTAGGTCAAGGAGGACCGAACCACTATAAATTGAGGATTTGTTTTCTCTCTCCTTAACTCATTTACTTTTCTTTGCATTTGATTTACTTTGTTAGTGGATTGGATCTTTGGTTTTAAGTTACTTCTGCATTTAAATTTGTTATTTGTTTTAATTTGCAAAAGATTTTCAACAAAGTTTTTAAACTCTCTAAAACTCCAATTCACCCCCCTCTTGAAGTGTGATTCCTATTAGGACCGATCATTTTGACGCATATATACTAATATTAGTTCGAAAGCATTCTTAAAAAATTTTGCACAGAAGGCAAGCAACATGTAGTCAAGTTTAATAATTAATATATCAGAATAATGAATATATATCAGAAAAACATACAAGGGATCAAAAGCTGATACAAAAACAGAAACAGACGTATGGATTGATGCTACAAGAATCAAACAGAATCACGTGTGTCTAGCCAGACACACGGATTACCATGTTACCCTAGTAGCTAGGCCTTCACAGAATATTGGTATACCGAAGACTACGTTTACCCCTATAGCATAGGTGTCTCGAGTCAGAATAGTATATGCAGAAATATATTTTTGTAATAAACAGACAAGCATGCAGAGCAGATGTTTAATTTTAGAAAATATATATAATTCAAAAACAAACTGTAGATTACTGAAAATATAGTATATTTCAAAACAGATTTACTTGTTATAGAAATTTCACATAAGTCAGATTTTGGGATTACCAATCTATTAATTAGTCAGTATTACATACAGAGGTTCAGACATAGAAAAAATACAATAGATTTCCAAGAGACAACCTATATGTCTAGAATGACATTCAACTCTCCTGGATTTCAAAGCAGAATACATTTTCACTCACCACTGGTGGATGGCAGGTCACCTCAGCAAGAACACGAAGTTGAAAACAAACATATCAAAGCAAAATCAAAGTACATAATTTGGCAAATGCTAAGATATATGAAATGCATATGTATGTCCCAAACGCTCGAAGATGTCAAAAAAACCTATTTCGATCGAACATTTAACATTTCCTCTAAAAAATAGAACACTTCGTAAAATTACAGTTTAATCGCTCAACTTTTACCAAATTACACTTTGGTCCCCAAAGTCATGCCAAATTACATATCACTCCCTAAACTTCCAAATTTTACAAATTATTCCTCCAATTTTTCATATTCTCATTTCAGACTTCAAACAATAAAAATATTGTAATTAAGTCCCTACGACAAAAATCTTTTTGAAAACACCCCAAATTCATACAAACCATAACTAACCGTTCCAAATCACCTCAAATCATGCTTAAACATATGAATCACTCATCAGTTATACTAAATGAACAAGAAATCATCAAATCCCTAACCATTCTTTCACCAAACCCTAACCCATTGCAATTTTATCTCAAATCTCCAACACCCAACAAAAATCCATACATTTCTAACCTCTTTCTAGCATAATCTAACAAAATATAACCCAATCTAACCAAATTCGTGGAAGAAATCCAAACCCTAGAAAGACCCATCATTCAAACACCACATTTAAGCATCAATCTATGATCCTTGCATGAAAATGAAGAAAGAAACGCATTAGAAATATGTTCTTACCTCAAGATGTTGAAAGGAATGAATGGAAAGAAAAAGGAGAGGAAGATAATCGAGTTTAGAGTGTGAGAGAGTGAAAAATATGAGTGAAGGCCGAAGAAAATCATGTATGATGGTATATATAGACCCCCAGTCCAAAATGCATTGTTTCATTAATTTGCACAACTAACTCGAGTTACCCCTTCTCATACTCAAATTAGATTTGACCCAGGAGCTATTCTAAAAGTATGGCTTACTCCAGTAACCTGAAGGCTTACTCGATTTAGCCGAGCCTTATCTAACTCGAGTAACCAAGATGGTTTAGTCGAGTTATCCAAGTGCCAGGTCACTCGAGTAACAATTATTATCTACTTGAGTTATATGTTCCCTATTCTACTCGAGTAACTCCTATTATTACTCGAGTAGCACATACACTTCTTCTGAACAAGCACAAAATTATACTAAATTCCAAATAGAATCAAACGAGGTGCTACAGAAAGTTTAGTCGGAATCTGGTGAGGTGTTACATACTTTCTCCCTTAAAAGAAAATTTTCCTCAAATTTCCAGAAAAATTAGATCTAAGTGTCTACAGATATACACCAAATACCAATATAGCTCAAATCCTCAACATAATCAAACTCTAATATCCTAATATCAGAAATCAAAATTGGAACACCATGCCATACTCCAATTAGATTTCCTATAGCAATCCATTCAAATCCAATTTGATCCTTGGATGTTTGAGGGGATGATTAGATTATTAATGATGATATTTTTATAAGGTTCGGTGTTGTTGAGCTTATAGAAGGATCTGGCGTGTATGCGGAAGCATAGGAAGACGAGGAATGTTGTTTGGCTTGTCAAGACGTACATTGGCATATACAAGACATATGTTATCTGGAATTATGCAAGACGTACATTTTGCAAAGTGCAGCATACATTGTACATCCAAGACATACATAAAGCTTACGAAGACATACATTGATCATAGTTTTCATCAAACAGAAGCTTTTAGAGGCATTTTTTAGCAACAAAATGTACGTGAAATGTTGGAAGATGTACATTGAGTGTCCAAGATGTATGTTATGAAGTTATATGATGTACATTTCCTTTGTTAATCAGTAAAGCATGTGCTTTGGGCGAGAGGTCATTAAGTACCCCTCACCTGACCCCGACTCAGAATTTATTCCATTTATTCACTTCATTCACTCTAAATCCATCACAATATCTCTCCCATTTAATCTCTTTGGGTTCATATAATCTCTTGAGGTAAGATCAAGCTTCTAATCCCTTTCTTTCTTTCTTCATTTTATGTAAGAATGTTCATGATGTGTTGGATGATGAATTTGGCTAGGGTTCAAATTTTGATTGATTCTATCAAAATTGGAGTTAAATGATGTTGTATCATGATAGATAAAGGTTAGAAAAACATGGATTTAACTTGGATTTTGTAGATTTGATGAGTTCTTAGAATGGGTTAGGATTTGAATAATTTTTTTAGGATTCTTAAATGATTTCGAGTTCACATGCATATCATCCATTTGGTATTGCCACCGTACCACTTTTGGGTTTGCTCTGATTATGTCTATTTATGCTTCTTGTTCTTGCCGAGGTGACCAACCAGCGACCGACGGTACTGACTGGGCCTTTGAATCTAGACATCTAGATGAGTGAGATGTCATCTCTAGACACATAGACTATGTCTTTTTGAGCCTATATTATTTTAGATGTGTTTGAATATATATATGTAATCTGACTAATTCAAGGTTAGGTAATTTAAAAATCCAACTTATCTGAAATATCTGGAATGAGAAACTCTACTTTGATAATTTATTAATATATGTTAGTGTAAGCCCTAGCCCCAAGCACATTGTTTAACCCTTTATATTTGATATATATAGTATGAGGAATTTTTCATCCTGTTTCTTATTTCTGTGCATATTTAATTGGATGAATTATCCATGAATAGTGGTTCTGATTAAGTTATCAAATATGATTTGAATAGTAAAACCTTAATCCGTAAAAGAACGCTATTCTAAATATCCCTAGTCAATCATTGTCATAGGAATGGCAATGAATGAAGACTAGTATGTACCTTTTGAGATGATCATGTTTTGCGGATCATAGGATATGAGATATCAATCA
>CAODLS010846680.1:0-17146 GCA_948243855.1 Flueggea neowawraea
ATTATAACAATTAAATTTTTTACTTTATCACAATTTAATAAAAAATACTTTAGAGTTATTTCAAACTAATATAAAAAGTGTAAAAATATAATTTGTTCATATAAAAAAGTCTCATTAACTCCAAATAATTAAACTTAAAACCATGATAAAAAAAATTAATATTCTTTTTCATATGTGTACATCTAATACCAAAAACAAACATGAATTTCCACGTGCAACTACAAATATATCACAGAAATCCAAATGTTGGACATTTAACTTCACCTAAAAAATGTAAAAATATAATTTTTTTCATACAAAAAAAGTTTAACTCCAACTAACTTAACTTAAAATAATGATAACGATAGTTTTATAGTTAATGACCTAAAGAAAGACAATAAATATATGCAATTTCCCGGCAATTAAGAGTTGCTATATAAATTCAGAAACTAGGCCAGTAAAATTCCCTGTCAAGATTCTCGTAAGTGTCAACTAGGTAGAAACTTTTCACCAAATATTAAAGCTAGGATTTTTTTTTCCAATGTCAAATAGCTAGAAAGTTTCAAAACTGCGTAAAGGTGACGCCTTTATTCATTATAGAGAAAACCATTCATCATGTGTTACTTCAAAGCTAATCATATCAAATCAACAAAACAAACACAACCCAGTAATACTAACAACGGAAACCAAAACCCATAACCAATAAAATGGAATTAGTAGTCAATTCGACAGGTTTTAGTGGGTATTGTAAGGCAAGATTAGTGAGCATGAATTTACGGACCTTGCGAGGTTGAGAAAAGATTGCTGAAAGAGGAGTGTGAGATATTGATCAAATGTGTTGGCGTAAGTAAAAATAGAGAATTGTGAAAGCCATTCAAAGTCTTGAGTTAGAGTAGAAAAAAATTGTGTAGTTTTTTTATATATACAAATTTAAAAAATGTCATTCAAAGTATGTAAAAGTTATTATCTATAAAAATTCATAATTTTTTAAATATATGTATATTTTTATAAACTTTTTAAAAATCATAATCTAATACACTCAAACTTTTAAAAAATCTTTAAAAATCATAATCTAATACTACATAATTTTTTAAATTTTTAAAAATTATTCAAAATCATTAAAAATCATAATATAATACACCCCTAAATAATTTCTTCCGATAGATGATGCTGAAAGGGTCACAATTCGTATTTCACCTTTCGTCAGTCCAAGGACAGAGATACACGGAGTACACAGGGCCCGTAGTGGGTTCCGTCTAATAATGACAAAGGCTCGGGTTTTGGTTGGAGGTGACACCCGGTAGCCAAATTCAAAATTAAAAAGATAAAACCCAAACCCGAATTCAAATCCAATCGATTTATGTTTCTAATAATACTCATAATATCAATTATCTCCTAAATAATGCTAGCAACATTGTTTGAATCTATAGCTTTATAAGATTACTCATTTCTTTTTGTTCTGGCAAGGGATCCAATTGTTCTAAGAACTTATTAGTCTTTTAAAACGAGGCTATTTGTTCGCCAAGTTGCTTGTGACCATATATTTTGATTTTTTAAATTTTCAATTTAGATCATAAGAGAAGCATTGTATTTGCCTTTGACGATGTTTCAGGAGTATTGTTGATACATTTACGCTATAATCATATTTACACTACTTTTTTCTTACAACAATGTAATATGTTAATTAAATAAATTATAGGTTAAAGTCTGTCTACTCCTTTCGCGATTTTCAGCTTTGCCACTGGATTTGAGTTAGGGACAATAAATGTGAAACTCACACCCAACTTTTGGATTTCGGGTAAAACTCAAACCTAGTCGAGTTGAATAATATATGGTCAATTTGGATTGGGTTTGAGTAGGTTTATCAGGTCAAATTAAATTGTCATCTCTAGTTTTCTCCTTCCATGTATATACTATACTACATAGTATATATATATATATAATATATAGTACTTTTTGTATATATTATTATGTTAAATTTTATTTTCTTACCAAACGATATGAAAATACGATGACCAAGTGCCTCCTCCATCTATTGTCACAGCTCCCACTAGAATTTGGTTATGGCTCCATCCATGTTTTCGTCGTATCATACCTAGCTTACATGATTATATACAACAAAAATTTAACAAAATGAAATTCTTTTCATTTTCATCTACTTTATAGTCATGTTATCTTGTCAAAATCTGCCACGTGTTGTCTTACTAATTATTAAGTCTAGCATGCATTTCAATTAACGTCCAGTAGCTGTGGTTTGACTTGTTGATAGTGAAAGAAAAAATGATCGTTTTCAACACTTGGGAATTGCTTGGGTGAGTTAAAGAGTTTGGTTGAAATGATTTTGTTGATCATGTAATGAACATTACTTCAACCAAGCCAAAAAGTGAGGTCAATCTGTTATGAAATCAACATTCTTACATCACCCCGAACAAAAAAATTGATTGCGACATCTAACTAAAAAGAAATAATTTTACGGAAGCACGGCTAGTCAGTCAGTACAGCCGTTTGACTTGCTGTTTTGTGTTAACATCAAATTGTAATTGTTTTTCTTGAAACTCTACTATCAATATCAGAAGAAAGTTCAGAGTACCTTTCAAACGTCAATGATGCCAAAATGCGCTGAATCTGACAAATGAAAGATCGGTAATGGCTTTCCGAACAAATTTTGTCAAGGATTAACAGGCAATTCTACCTTTCTCTGCTCCTTCTACACTATGTTTGACAAAAAAGAGGAAAGTTAAAGGAAAATTCTTGCTACACTTGGTACATGAGTAAAGTAAGTAAGGTTTATTATAATTAAAAAACTTCTCTTGTTTGGAAAAGAAGTGAAGTAAGGTTAATAAGAAAAAATAGAAGAAATCTAATTAATTTAGTGGGTCTTTTTCCCAAACAAAGGTCAGGAGGTTTCTAAATATAATAAAACCTCCAAAAACCTCCTCAACCCTCCATCCAAACATAGTGTTAGTCAAGAAATTCACACCAGAATGCGAGTCGAGTGATAAACCGGATGAATTCTGAACTTCCCTTTCAGAAAATAATTTACCTTTGGCTGTGGACTTGCTTCGTACCTCAAAATTGGTTCATTCGAACTGATTATCCATTCTAAGACGATGTACAGAATAATAATGTCTTCACCTAAGAAACTGCGGAAAAGAAGTCTGGAGCATTCAATTAAAGGATGTAGCATTAGAAACTGCAAAGCCATTTGCTGATACGGAACAAATGCGCCGAATGTTGCCGATTCTGTTCCTTCTGAGGGATTGCGGATCTATTCCAGCCTTGTGAGCTGCAATAACGCCTATCGCTTCCCAGTAATTTGACACACTAATCTGCATAAGATATTATCCAAATCAGGTCGTTAGGTAAAAAAACGTTCACTTAAGAGAATAATTAAAACGATCAAAATTTTGTGAAAAATGTAATTTTGGTATATGATACTTGAAAAAAATATTTCACACACTAACACAGTAGAATACACAAAACAACCTTTTTGTTCATTTAGACACTCGACTAACCTAAATAAAAGAGCAAAAAGAAGGTTGCTCTAAACAATTCTATGCTTACCGTTTCAATCCCAAGTTTATCTGGTGTATCATCAAGAACAGTTTCATTTTCCTTTACAGTAATTATAAGGGGCTGAAAAAGAAAACCATTCTGAGCATCAGTGAGCTGCACACAGAATTTAATAGTAAGAATGCTAAAGATATCCAGCATAACTAAGTACACAGGAAGCCAGAATGCTACAAAACAATTTGTCTTCCAACAATGACCAGACAAATATAACGCAACAATTATGTTCACTTTTGAAAGATTTACCTTGTTTCTTTTACTTCTTGCAAAAGCAAGACCACCATCTCCTCCACAAGCATCAATAGGGAGAATGAAACTATCAACGTCACTTGCTAATAGGCTGCCCTTCTCTAAGGACTCGGAGCAATTTACTGAATACTGAGATGCTTTACTTAGTCCAGCAAGAACACAGGGCAAGAATGTGTATCCTATCTGTTAAAAAGTAATTGACTAGTAATTAAAAAATAATAATTTAGCAGACAAAACCGAGAAAGTTATAACCAACAGATAAAATGTGGAACACAAGACAAATGAGTTAATTTTACAATTTTTAAATCTTTCACCCCTGACCCTTTTTTCATCAATTATACACCAGCTAGAATGCTATTCATATCTTTCCCTGGCTGAATGCTATTCATATCTATCAAATTTCTCTTGAAATGACAGATTGTGATCTCCATACATCTGAGCTCTCAAGTTGTAACTCTCTATAGGGAAGATGCCACAACGTAATATGTATATTATGATCCTGCCTCCCACTGCAGAAAAGGACTACATGTATTCTGTTATCATCATCAACACGTAGATGTATTTGATTTTCGGTTGCACCAAAAAGAGAAGATGTATTTGATTTTCTAACCTCCGATTTCAAATGATCAGCAAAAATACAGCAACCAAAATTTCACATGAAGCAACCTGACATGCACTTAAAATTTAAATTTCTGAATCAAACAAGACTAATGTTTCATTCAAGCTTACATACCTCCTCGGCAGCTGATCTGGAGCAAAGAGATGACGTCAAGGGAAGAGATAGCATTGCTGGAGCATGTGCACAAGGAATCTTAAATTCCTTCACCACTAGATGGCTTATAACAGCTTCAACTTCAGCTAATACATCTATGCCCTGCAAAATATGGAGTATAAGGTGGGAGATACAATGTACAAAAATTGGGCTACGGGCTACCAAATAAAGCAAAATATGAATTCAGTATAAACCCTTTGATGGAAAACAGCAGCACATGATGTCAAATTCTTTAGAAAAACTTAACACAAAGCAGAATCTAGGCGGTTGGGTAATATTTGAACAAAAATAGAGAAATTTTGAAAAAGAAGGCATATAAAGCGTCAGGTATCATAACTTACTAGTTTCTATTTATAAAGACATTAATCATGTATTCATTAACAATCAGGATATATCATTAACGATCAGGATATATAATATGGATTAAACTTCTTAGCATTTCAGAGATCTTATACCATAAGACACAAGAATAGGCGTCGGGAAACTTTGAGGTGAATGAATGAGGGAATGCCTAATAATAACAGATCACTGATTTAGTCAAGACTCTCCTCTCCCTCATGCATTCCAAGAACGACACAGGTCATGAAGGAATGGAGAACAGTCCATGATACTAATGGAACTTCCGCTATAATGCAAAAAATCGACATCTGTATCTGACTTAAACATGATATATAAAGTACTCAGCAGAAAGGATAAGTACATATAACATAAATGTGCACAATCTCTTTCATATTTTGGGAACTACAAAGAAAAATATTTTTCGTATTTTGCTCAAGGTTAGTATATAATTGACATACCATCCCTTGTCGATAATCATCAATATCTTCAACATCATCATCTGGAAAACGTCCAACAACAGCAATGGCATTCACCTGGGACCGCCTCATTAAAGTCTGGACAGCTCTCAACAGTGATCCAGGATGCTTGATTCTCCCTGTTGACCTTTCCAGTATTAGAATCAACCCATTTTTCCACCTGGACAAACAGTGACTTCTTTGTCAGCATTCATGTTTTGGTTTTCCTGTTTCTGAAAATTCATGATGCAAGTCAGACACCAATTGCCATGTGCTTTTCCAAGGCATAAAATGAACACAGACATGGTGGAATAAACAACAACCTCCAAAGGGGTATCAGTGACAATATACTCCAGAACAGGTAATCCAAGGGAAGCCCTCGCTGCATCAGCCACTTGCAAATGGCAGATTGGAAGATCTTCCTCTATTCCAGCATCAAGAACCAATCCGACCTACTTCAGAATTTCCATACATGAGACGTGTCAATGGGTGGGTACATGATGCAAGGCACATAGCTAATTCTAATGACCACTACCAGACAATGGGATTAAATTTAAGATACAGGACACACACCTTATTTTGGTGAACAGGCTGAAGGGCCCATAATCCCTCCGCAAACCGGTCAAGTGCATAGCCTTCAACATATAACACAATAGGTAAGGGCCAATATAGCATTGCAGCATTAAGCACCTGTTCAAAGAAACATATTTTGAGAGACATTTATGACAATACATTCTAACTTCTGCCAACACAAGGCCAATGCTAATACAAACACATTGCACTACCGCACATCGTTTAATATTATCCACATTGTAGTTAATTCCTCATTATTCATTGATCTGGTTAATGAAAAACAATAAACAAGCAAATTCAATCTCAACTGTTCGTCAAACTGCTCTAGCTTTTTTCATTCTACAAATTGTCAGCTTTGAAATGTTGATGTTCCATAATTTTTTTTTCATATGATTGCAAATTAAGAATTGTCAATATTGAATTTGAACAGAAGGATTGCTCATGACTCATAAATGGCCTAATACACACTCCTTTATCTGACATCGGATTCTTGACAATCAAGAACGCAAGTTTTAACCAAACATCTTAAGGTGCTATAATGTACTAAAAAATCTGTCGAAATGCTAAGGCAACTACAATTGGCTGAACACAACATTAGCTAATCAATTTGAGTTAAGTTGAATTCACTTTACGAGATTTAAATTCAATGATATATGAAAATTATAAAAATAGATCAAGTACGAAATTTCAAATGTCACATGAACTAAAGAATTTTAGTGCAACAGAAACAATTTATACGCTTGGAAGTAATAAAATGTGAAGAAATTAAAAAGATAATGATACGTTTGGATGAGTGATGAGGCAATCAACGATGGAAGACAAAGCATCAGCAACAGGCAATGCGTCTCCGGCGAAGCCGCCGATCGTTGCTCCAACTCCATTCGGGACTATCATAACGCTAGTGTACTCCCTCCTGCACTGGATTCCTCCTCCCACAGCAACCTCCATGTCAGATTACACCAACTATACATTAAAAGAAAGAAAATAAAGAGTGAAGTTGGATAGTGACCTTGGAGGAATAGTGAAGAGAGAAGCAAGAAACTCTTCGCGGCGGAGTGTAGGGTGGCGACTTGGCGGTGGTTGATGGTGTTGGCGGGAGGAAGAGACGGCAGTTATGGAGTGGTGAGGTTGTAGCCATTTTTGCTGGTTTCGGCTAAAGATAGCTTTGGTTGGTTCGTTTAAATGAATGGACAATTGGTTTGAACTACGGGCTCTTTCCATCAACTGGACCGCCCACGCCTCTAGTTCTTGTTATGGGCTTGGTTTGGGTCGAGTAGTATTAACATGGGACAATTAGCCTCGCTCGGCTTGTCTCAGTGGCAAGTAAGTCTGTCCCTAGCTTTTTGGGAAAATAACACGTTATTACAAAAAGAAATTATGAATCTTACAATTGTGATCTCAAAATTTTAACTATAAAAAATGGTAAAAAAATAAAAACATTTTAAAAATATTATTTTCACAAGATATTGAGATACTTTTGGGAGAAATTGATTTTTTCATGAAAAAATGACTTCTAGCAAGAAATCGAGTTTTTTTTTAAATATTATTAAAAAAATCTGATTTTATAAGGTCTACAATGGTCTACACAATTGTACAAAAGGGTCTACAATGGTGTATATAAGTGTACAAAAGGGAGTTCACATATTTTACAAGAATTTGATTTAATGAATTTTCGATTGAAGGTGCACACATATGTAATAATTTTTAAAAAAAAATTATGTTGATTTATTGATGTATATAGGTATTCGGTATACACACGAAATTTCAAAATTTTAATTTATTTAATGGTAATCAATTTGGTGTACAAAGGTGTTCAAAAGTTTACGAAAGTATACAAAGGTGTAAGAACATAAATTTTTCACTTGTACAAAGGTGTATGGTGTACAAAGGTTTATGCAACACATATTTTAGGTCCGTACAAACTCCAACAACGCAAAAACATTCTCCGCCGAAACCCTAGTCACCGTCGTTCAAGCTTCCCTTTGTTGTCGCTACTCTCTCTTTCTTCCATTCCTGATCCGCAACACGTGCAAATTTCAAAACCTAGCCGCATAACAACACAAAACATTCCAGACGGTGGACTCAATTTTCTAAAATGCATAAACACATAAGCGGCTAGGGTTTGGGAAACCCTTGATGCTGCCAATAGTTGCTCAACACACAAATCATCGTCGCCATCCTCTTTGCCATTGGTTTTGTTAGAGCGATCTCTCCAAATGCCATCATCGTTGTTTCATTAGTGGTGCCAATAAAGAGAGAAAGGGGGAAGAGGATACTAGAGCTGGTAGTCGTCACACTATTTTTCGAGGTTCCATCACAATCTGGTGGATGTCAACCCGAGGAGCATACTAAATCGCGACGAAGAGACGAAAGATATAGAGGGATGTGATGAGAGAGAGACGAAACAGAGAGAAGAGAGAGAGAGAGAGAGAGAGAGACAACCAATGAGGAAGGCGGAGCAAACTTAAGGAAGGATGGTGGAGGAAGAGAAGAGAGAATAGAGGAAATCGAAAGAGAAGAGAGAGAGAGAGAGAGAAGTGAATAGAGGAGAAAATGAGGAGAGAGGAAAAAAAGTGAGAAAATGAAAGAGAGAACACTTGTTTTATCTGATTGAATCTGGTATTTTCGAAATTCAATTTCAAAATTGTGGCATTTGCCCATTCTATTTTAAAAAATTAAAAATATGTGGTCCCATTTATAAAATTCCGTACTTTAATTATCGCAACATGCGTAATTAAGTCTTGGTTTTTTTACCCAGTAGTTAGCCCTTATGATTTGATTTACTCTACCAATTAGCCCCTCCATTAAGTAACCGTTAAAGATCCGTCAACACAAAAAAGAAGTATCAAGAAAAGGAGGAGACTAGGCTCTTAAAAAAGTTTGACAAGTACTCATCAATTTCTAGTGTGAAATTTTGAAATAAAAAGCATCTAACTGCCCAAGGTAAAAAAAAAAAAACTTTTCAAACTAATTAAAGTTATCAATGATGTTTTATATGCTCCTGAAATAGATCAAAACTTACTGATTATCGTCATTGGTTGAGAAAGAATTGTCTAATTTACCAAAAATCTACTAAAATAAATTGTTGAAAACATGAGCTATGTAAATAAAGATTGAACAAAAGAAGAATTAATCTTTGTCAAAATGGAGGACAAGAGATTTACATTTTATTGACGTAATGAATTTAATTAATGGCGCAATTGTTGATGATCTTTGTAACAATAAATTCACAGTACACATATTCTGAATACAGTCCAGCTGCCATTATTTCTCCATTCAAAAGATAATTACCACAATTAATCTCCGTCCAACCATGAATTCTAACTACGAACACCATCCTCTATTGAAGTATTCACTTTCTGAGGGTATTATAAACACATCTACATATCACAATTTTCGGTCCCGTCAAACTATATCACTCAAGTATCAATCAACCCAGAGTATGTTTTGTGCAGATCGGTCACCTGTTGAAATTGTTGGAAATGGTTAACGGAAAATCCAGTATCTGGTAAAACAGATTTTTTTTTTTGTTTATTCTTTTTCTTCTAACAAGATTTATAGTCCTATCTACTTCCAGCCCCAAATTGGTGAGTTTGAACTCAAGACGTCAAGTTCCAAACAAGTTGCCCTTACCACTTGGGTTAGATTAAAAACTCTTTTTTCATTTTTCTCTTACTTAACTAAAGGATTCATAAACATGTATATACTTATGCATCAAAAAAAAGAAAAGAATGTATGTACCTATATATGATCTCAGTTTGCCTCTTCACTTGATTAACTTCAATGGTCGCATTATCACGTTGTCCTCATGATCTAGAATCTGAAAAAAAAATTATACATAATAAGTGATATATTAAATCACAAAAATTAATAATTTTAAAAATAATATTAATTAAAGTCGCACATATTTTATCCATTATTCAATATATTGTAATTAAAAAAATAGCTTATTTTATTTTTTTACTAAATAAAAATATCACAATTGTCTATTTTCTTTTCTTTGTTTCTTCAATCAAGACGACCACCTCATTTTGAAAATTGATGCAGCTAGGTTGAGCTAACTCTAAAGTGGTACTTACTCTTATCAGTTCAGCTAGGTTAGTCCAATGATAGATAGTGACTAGTGGGATTAAATAATTATTATTGATATGATCAAAAGAGTATCACAATTGTCTAATTTACCAAAAAATTACTAAAATAAATTTCTCAAGACAAACACCTAAATTAAGTTTAATCAATTATTAGTGGGAAAAATTAAGATTGAAGATTCAATCATGAAATAAACCCAACAAATTTCAAAAGAAAATTATTACTTACAAAAAAGAAAAGAAAAGTATTATTGTGGACCAGAATTCACTTTGATATGAGAAAGAAAAACATGAGGGATCTGAATTATGAAGGCAAATAAATTAGTGGTATTTGGAACTATATGAACATGGAGGGACAAAGTTGGCAGGGAAGAAGACAGATTATGTCTTTGAAAACATGCATGAGTTCACCCGTGAATATGAACTTCTCATTGGAACCTGAGCAGCTTTTCTTGATCCCCTCAACACTGGAAAATCGACTTTGGATTCTACTGCACCGACTTTGGTTCAAACTTCCGGCATTTTTGCTTTCATCGCTAACAAGAAACTGAATCAAAGTCATTTGCCTATTTTGACTTCTGGAAGCGATTAACGATTATTGGGTTTTGAGATAATCAAATCAGCAATTAACTTTATTTACAACTTTTAATCAAAATTAACATACATAGTTTTTTTAGGAGGATTCACATGCTTAGATATGAGCAAGAAAAAAAATGGCCAGATCATAAAAAAACAAAAGAAAGAAAGAAAAAATATGAGAAGGACAGGTTGCTTACAGGGCAATGGTACACGTAGCCAGGCTCAGCGGTTGGGTCAAACACATAAGAAGCATTGGAGTGTATGTAAGCAAATCTCACGATAATCTTTGTCAAATAACCGGGCATCATCTTGTACACGTTCTTCCAGCTCTTCTCATGCGCCTGCACCTCTACTTTCTCGCCACTTGCATACTTGTCTGTGTTACACTTGATGGCGTCATTCAGCTTGGTCATGCAAGTTTTGAACTCTTCTTTCTTAACTAATGCCGTTTGATCAACCACTCTGAACAATCCCAAATGGATGTGCAACGGATGGTTGTCATCCGTTAGATTTATAATGTTCCGTACTTCTGTGGTCCCTGCTTTTGGTGTTTCTGTTGATGGCTCCTCATACGACTTGCCGTTTATTTAGAGGTGCGTTGGTTCGTCCATGTCGATGGTGTACTCATACATTACTATATATCGTGTGCACGAAGCACTCAACAAGTTTGGAGATGGATACTTAATAAGAATTTTGGGTACTCGCCACTTGCCTAATTCTAGATCTTTCTTGATGAAGAACTTCATAACCTTACTATTTGATTCGTTCACCGGATCATCATCGCCATCTGGAAAATGATATTTTGCATTATTGGCTAGGATAGCAGTATCTAATTTCGACTTTGAAAAGTCAACAACCACGTCAATAACCTCAGATGGGGTCACAAGAGTTTCATTAGTGACCATAGGCTTTTCAGGATAGACTGAGTCAGATCCTACGTGAATAAATCTAAGACCGTTGGTGAAAAAGAACCTGAAGAATCTTACATTGCTTGCGTTGATGACACTAAATTTGTACTTACGACGTCGTATTGTCATATGTGGCCAAGCTTTGCCATTCACAATGATGGCACCTCCAAAATATTATGGTTGCCACTGTGGATGTATAGAAGGATTATTCTGGTAGAGTTCATGTCTATAGAACATGATCAACGTCTGATCAAATTCATCGCCAGTTGGCAATCGAAGCGGGCCCTCAAGATCGGGATGACGGATGATATAGGCCCCAATCAAGGCTGCCAAAAGGTTGACTCGAGTCAACCTCATTGCATGATCATGGTACCATAGATTTCCAGGCTGTTGAAAGTTATGGTAAGGATGTGTCTTCTTAGTCCAAGTGGGTCCCGTTTCTTTGAATCCACGTGTGAACCATGAATCAGCATGGCCGTCGCTCTCGGGTTCACCGATGCTACCATGCAGGTGCACCACCGTAGGAATTCCTTTCTTGGTGGCAGGCTTCGCCGTAGGAATTGTTGGGTCCCATGGAAGTATGTGCTTTGAAGGGAGGTGATTTGTCCACGTCACGTATGTGTCAACTCCATGTACGGCTTCGATTGTAGGGCCAGGAACTGTTGCGTTGTGCTTGGATGTACCGTACGCAAATACTGGGGTAGTAGGAAGGTCTCTGTGGAATTTCTGTGAATTAAACACGACCATAATTAATGGTCAATATAGTAAAAATCATTTTCATTATCATAAAAATCTTCTACTAATTATACTGATTAGATGCCTCACAAAACTGCATTCACAATACGTCTAGATGACTTAGCACTTAAAAAATTAGGAATTTATGACCAATATATATATATATATATATAATGTATTTTGATCCTGCAATTGTGGGTAATTTCGCACAAAGTTGAGCCAAATTTGCCACAAACGCATTTTGATATATTTCTTTAAAAGAATACAACAAATGAATTTTCTTAAATAATTAAACAAAATTAAGAAGTGAGTCAAAATAAACTAAATAATGAAATCAGAAAATTGTGCATAGCAAAAAAAGGTTCTGGTTTGAGAACATGTCCTTTCACATGTAACTCTCTAGTACCTAATAAGTTGATAAGAACTAACTTTTTGAATACTGAAATCATTGTCAAAAAAAAGACTTGTGAATACTGAAATGAAGAAATTATACGCAATCATGTTTTCCTTACAAGTTCCTTGATTAAGATGTTTTCAATTTGTTATAGCTCTCTTTTTCTTATAAGTTAAATCATTTTATTTATTTTTATTAAAAATTAAATTTACTATCTTTTAACGATAAAATTTACTTAATTACGGTTGAGTTGCAAGTCAATTGTTAACTGAAGTTACTGTTAAAAAAATGGCTTTATGGACTCCAATTGTTTCTATTCGTCACCTGATTTGGGAACCTAAAAAGATTCCCGACTCATCTAGTCCAATATATGCATGCATATATACTAGATTATGAAAGAAATTTCAAAAAAAGCACAAAAAATTTGGAGAAATCCTACTATATTAACTTATAAAAAATAAATCCTACTATGTTAAATAAAATTCCCAAAACTACCCATTTTTTCTGAAACATGCCAATCTTCAAAACCTTAGGTTTAGAAAAACCATTGACAACATCGAAACCTTGGATTTTGGGCATGTCCGGAATCTCGTCAACAAACATTTCCAACTGAGATGGGCTCACAAGTTTGTCGTCTGCCCATGTTGTAATACTCAAGAGCACAACTCCAACTAGCACTATCACCACTCCATGCGACCAACACCAAACACCTCTATCCATTTTAGAGCACACACAAGAGAGAAGAGAAGAGACTTTATAAGTTGTAAAGAGACTTAGAAGTTTGAGGACGTGGAGATATTAATATTGTATTAAGTTGAGGAATCCTTGGTGAGAATGAAAGAAAGAAAGAAGTATTATTATCAGTGCTTACTTTTTCTTTGGTGGGGGCTTCGATGTCTACGAAAAAGAAAGATTTGGAAAAAACAAGAACATGGTTCCATATGGACTATGGAGAGACGACTCTCATAGAAGTTACGGTAGGGTTCTGTCTGCTTCCTTGGTTTATTTGCACTTAATTTTGATTCAGAAATTATCCAAAAAAAGGGAAGAATTTAGATCACAAAAACTCTTCGCCAAGGCTTCTTAATTGTCTTCCATTCATCTTATAGTGTAGCCACTTTTGTGGTGAGAAAATCAGAAACGTGAATAATCAAATAGACCAGAGAGTAATGATATTTCAATATTAACAGTAAATATGGTAAAGTTGTTATGATAGAAATGTAAAAATGCAAAAAATTATATATTAAAAGTATTAATAAGTTAAATAATTATTGGTATACTTTTATCAGAAATTAAATCCTTAATCTTTTTAAACATTGAGCATAACTCATGTATTGTGCGTCCATATATCAATAAATATACAACTCTATTTGGAATTTTTATAATCATATTTCCAAATATAAACAAAATTGTAAGAATTACTCTATAAAAATCGTTTTGGCCCATTGTTCGCAGTGGATATGATCGTTTGAGATATGGGAATTTAATAGAGAATATGTACTTTATTCTTCTAATGTAGATCTATAAAATTATAAATTATTCTTGATTTTGGTCCGTTTCGGTATACAATTGTGATAATTTCTTTCACCGGTTGAACCAATTAATTAATCTAATCAAAGATTTTGATATGATGGTTAAATAGCTGTCTTGAGCCATATCATTCTAATAATTGGTTGGCTCATTATTAAGCAGGTTTATTCTCTGTCTATTTCCAAATTAAAGAGTTCGCCTTTCTACTTTTTGTTTCTTCTAATTTTAGTTGAGTTTATTATTTTTTTATAAGTCATTTTATTTACTTCCACTAGATCGAATGCATAACTTCTTACCACTGAAATTTAATCCGATACCAGTAAAGTTTTTATATAATTTTCCTTTATTGTGTTTATATCAATTATGATACTTATATATTCGATCTTCGTATAGTCAAGGTAATTGCTACTTCCAAGAAGTTGCATTAGTACCTAATTTGGTGACAATTACATTTGGTTTTTTTTATTGCATTGAATTCTATCGAATCACATCATTCTCTATATCATCGGTACTTTTCTCATTTACACAGAACTATCACAATAATAGTTAGTTTTTTTCGAAAAAGGAGTAATGAATAATAGTTTTGTTAAATTTATTAAATTTATAATCCTACGAAGTATTATTTATGTTTAAATTCTTTAATTCTAAAATGTGCACTTGCACTTCTAAACATTTGGCATCTCCTAAATTTCTATTTTTAACTGGAAATTAACAATATTAATGACGTGGTATTTTTTATAATTTGTAGATTACGTAACAAATCTATTATAAGAGTTTCTAAAAGTGTTTTTATTACAAGCAACGAATAAATTTTATTAAAACCTAAGCCACATATTGGAAATAAGTATTTAATAATAAATAAATATCAATTAAATCAATTGAAAGTGATGCTATTTAGAAAAGTTTCTCAAAGTTATATACAAAATAGTCGCAAACCACTTCTTTACTTCCAATTAATGAAATGGAAGATTAAGGCCTTGGTGGTCAATTGAGAATAATGATGGAAGGCAATAAGACAAACTTGGTGTAAGTGGTAGGGTAGACGATGCAGCATTCTTGCTTAGTTGATTCGAGCAATTCCGCAAACTACCAAATATAGCAGCCAAAAGCCACCCAAATTTCACAAGCATCTCTCAGTATTCGACTCTGGTTTACTACAGTTTGGCAAACAAAAACCGCAAGGAAAAATTCATCTTTTTTCCTCTGTGGTAGGCAAAAGTCTTGTTGTCACCTCAATCTTGACTTGGGCACAAGACTTTGTTTCTAACAACAATCTTCCAAAGATATTTGTATCACTATTAAGCTTGTTCTATCATAAGCTATATTAAAATGAACTAATAGTGGTTTTATTAAAGATCGATGGTTTTAATTACTTAAGAAAATCCCCATCTTTATAATTTGTTTCGAAACTATTACCAATTTGTTAATTTTATTGGTTTATTGAGGTATGTCTTAGTGGACTGGTCCTTTAAAGATGATAACCCACACCCTTTAACAATTCAGAATTCATGTGTTTTTTTAAAATAGAGCAACAATGACTTTAACAATTATAATTTGAAGTTATCATTTCAATGAATTAAAATTCCTATTTTGAGAGGAGTTTTTTCTTGTTTTTCCGTGATTCATTAATTTTCACACAAACAATTAAATAATTACAATTTCTTTTCATTCTAATAGAATCAAAACTACACCCAACACCCGTTACTACCAAAGTTCTAGTATGATACAAATCCTTAACTGAAGGAGCCTATATTACAAATATATATGGTGTAATTAGATATAGTCAATCCTATTGAGTATTTAATAAATGCTTACCAACATGTTTTTTTTTTTTGAAGATATAAGAAATAGGAATGCACAATCATAGTTTTGTAGGACAGGAAATTTTGACAAAGAACAGAAGAAAAAATATCGATCACATCACCACCATTGTAGGACTTGAGTTGACAGATTAGCTTGATATTTATTCAAGTGATCTGAAAAATATGAGGCTATTTTCTTCCATGGCTTGAAGTGAAATCCAAATCGATTTGTCCCCATTTACCCAAAATATTTTGAAAAATAGACAATCGATGCCCACGTTATTTTGACATCACAAAACTATATTTTTATTTGCTAATCATTTTTCATATTGTTAAATCAATTTTCTAACACTATAATTACTTTTTTACATCGGAATTAAAACAAACTAGCATTATACCTGCTCGTTGTACAGATTAATTTAATAAGATAATTATTTTTTCATATTGAAATATAATCAAGAAATTAATTTTAATTAATTATTTAAAATTATTTTTGACAAAAATTATGATGAACGAAAACTATAAATTGAAAAATCAATATCAATATTTAAAGTTAATAAGTTTTTCCAAGATTTTGACAAGTAATTTTATAGTTGATTGGTACAAAAACTTTTACCTATAGTATTACTCTTTGAAAAAGAGTTAAATACACAAACTATGTAATTAATTGACAAATAACCTTTTATTTATCTTATTATTATTCATTTAAAGAGAGTTGGATACAATAACTTAAAATATATTGGCATATTTTACACTATATAATAAATTCATCTTTTGCTATATAATATAAGTCATTGTTTAATTTATTTTAAATAAACACTAGCATTATACCTACGGGATGCACATATTTATTTAATAAGATAACTTTTTTTCATATTAAATATAATCAAGAAACTCATTTTAATTAATTATTTAAAATTATTTTTGACAAAATTATGATGAACAAAAACTATAGATTGAAAAATCACTATCAATATTTAAACCCAATACAGGTAGAACAATTGGTGAGGTGCGAGCGTGGCACGGGAGAGTCCTCGGGTTCGAGGTGTGTTGCTCTCAGGGCCGCTTTGAATTACGTCTCTTTTCATCTGGACCTGGAGGCATGCATACTGAACCTACTGATAAGTCCAGAATAAGTGGGCATCCCCTGGGATGGGACGAGGTAGATTCCTC
>CAODLS010846740.1:0-15117 GCA_948243855.1 Flueggea neowawraea
AACAGTATAATCCTAGCCAAGAACTGCCTTGATCTTTGTCTTCTGGTTTTCTGTTACTGACGTGGTTAAAAAGGACCTCAAAGATAACATAAAGATCTCCCTTCTTTGTGTTAAAATGCACCGGCATTCCTTCTCCTTTGAACTTTCTCACTTCCTTGGGTTTGGTAATTCCCTGAGGATAGTTTGAGTTTGTTAGTACAGCTTCATAGTTTCTGGCTCATAATTAAATTGTAGTCAAGTATCTGATAAAAATTTAATCGAAGAAATGTTTAAAAGAAGATAAAGATTTAGAAAAATTCTTATCTAGTTTTGGTGCATATTTTCATCCATGCACTAAACTAATTGACAGTTGACTTATGAGTCTGTGTTGTATTCTGCGCTAACGAAAAACATTTGGCGTTAGCACCAAACTTTGTGCATTGCTCACATCTATCGATTGGCTTAGTGCATGAGTGAAACATGCACCAAGCCCAGCTAAGATATCTTTTATATTAGGGTTAAATCATATGTTGTCCTTGTAAAATATTGAAATCTATTCTCCGGTCCCTTACGTTTCAAAAATCTCCTCTTCGACCCAAAGTTTTTTCGAAATGTTCAGCAGTTAGTCCAAAGTTAAAAATTCTGTTAATTTTGATGATGTGGCATCAAATTTGAAATAAAATGAATTTTAATAACCAATTTACCCCTTCTCCCTATAAACCCACCATTCAATTCTCAAAAACCAAAATAAACCCATTCAAAAACTAATAAAAATCTTCACTCAAAAAAAAAATCAACAACCATTTAAATTTGCTTTTTTAAAGTTTTTTAATATAGTTTCTCAACTCCGAATTATAAATTTTAAGACATTATTAATTTGTATTTCATTTGCCCCTTCCTCTTATAAACCACCAACCAATTCTCAAAAACTAAAATAAACACATTTAAAACAAATAAAAATCCACACTCTAAACCAAAAAAATCAACAACCATTTAAATTTGCATTTTTAGAAAAAAAAATTAATATTACTTCTGAACTCCAAAACATAATTTTGACACATTATAATTTGTATTTTGTTATTATAAAATATTATAAGAGAATCTTGTATATTCAATGAAAGATATTTTTTTTAAGAAATTAATCTTCTTTAACCATAATTTTAGTTACAAATTAATTAGTTTTAATTAAAATGCAGAATTTTTAATAAGAGATTTTTATAAATTCAATGAAAGAAATATTTTATTTAAAAAATTTAATATTTTTTAATACTCACTCGTCCTAATTTAATAGGCACTAACTGCTTTTTAAGGTGATTAAGAAATTTTAGTTTTAGTGGTTATACTCAAATGTGTTGATTATTAATGTAATAGTTGAAAAAAATTCAATAAGGATAAATTTATAACTTTGTTAATAATAAATACAACAAAAAAAAAGAAAGTGTGCTTAATTTTTTAAACACCCAAAATAGAAAATGTGCCTATTTTTTTAAACACCCAAAATAAAAAGTGTGCCTATTAAAATGAGATAGAGGGAATAATAATTTTAGTTACAAATTAATTAATTTTAGTAACAAATGTAGAGTTCTTTAATAAGAGACTTTTATAAATTCAATGAAAGAAACATTTTATTTTTAAAAATCTTCTTTAATAATAATTTTGGTTAAAAATTAATTAAATTTAGGCACAATGTAAATTTTTTCATAAGTCAATTTTATAAATTCAATGAATTGAAATATTTTTTGTTAATTTGTTTTTTTAATATTTTCATTTAGTATTGAGTTTAATCCTCCAATCTCTTAATTAGTAAAATTGATTTAATTTTGTGTGTAAAAAGTGTGTGTCTTAAGAAATGATTAAAGGAGGAGGAGAGGGCTAAAATAGATTTTTTTTTGTCAAAATCTGTTACATTTAACATACATGGATTAACAGTTGAATATTCCGAAAAATCTTAGGGACGGAGAAGAGATTTTTGAAACATTAAAAATCGGAGAATAAATTTCAATATTTTACTGACACGGCATAGGATTTAACGCTTTATATTAACAGAGGGCCATGTAGTCCACAAATATCATGTGTGGTTGATGCAAGACACGGATTAACAAGCAGACGTGGTCCAATCTCCATTAATACAATTTTTCCGTGACAATATTATACTTGAGCTGTACTTACTATTGAATTGCATCCGAGCATCCATGGAAGCTTTAGTCTCTCCACATTTACTTTCATTTCCGAGAACCTCTACTCCTTTTAGAAACAGTTTTGTCACAAAACATTCAAGATCATCGCCACCAGATCTCACTGTGACCAAAACCCGGAAAGTTACAGGTAGAATTGCAGCTAGTATCAGTGATGTGTCTGTTGCTACAGACCCTGCCCAAGTCAGCATCACCTGGCAAATCGTTGTTGGAGCTATTGGTATACAGACAATAACACAATTCAGTAATAAGTTCTTTCTTTTTCAAATAATGTTTTGGATGCTTTATTTTTTTCTTTTCCCTTTTTGAAGCTGGAGTAACACCATTTGTGGTTGCTGGGATTGAGTTCAGCAAGAGAATTGTAAGTACTTGTGGTTCATTTTATTTACTCAAGACAGTACATATTTTTGTAATTTATAAGCATATTATATCTATTTACCTTTTTTTTGAAAAGTCATTTTATTTGTTTCCATTAGAAATTGAACTCTCGACTTCTTAGTATTGGAATTAACACTAATACCAATGAGCTACAGACCCATTATGTAGGTTGGGATGTACGTTGAAGCATGTCTAAGCCTGTTCTGAGGAGCTCTATGAAGTTTCTTGGAGTTCTTCAAATTGATGCTAATGATCTTTTTTTTTTCCTTTAAATTTTGTTCGAAAACCTTGCAGATTCTTGGGACCAGGGAGGGATAATACATATGATTTTGCCCTTAAAATTAACAGTCGCATAGTTATATAATGAATTTAAACTGTCTTTTATTGATATTTGCAGATAGCACAGAGAAAGTGCGAGGAATGTGGAGGTTCTGGACTTGTCCTGATCGAGAATGAATATTGTCGTTGCCCTGGATGTGGTAACGCTTCATTCTCTCCATCTCTTTTCCCTTATCGAAAAGAAACTTTACTACTTGCACATATAAATTTCTTCTACAAATATTAGACTGCGGTCAGATCGATCGATTTTTTATACCACTTCTTAATATACCATAACGTTCTTATTAAAAGGAAAATAATCTAACGAAATGTCCAGCACCTACGTTTATAAGACCAAATGCTCACTTAATTTTCTAATACGAGACTTACAACTTTGAAGAGTAGTTTAAACATACATAAATTTCTCGACCTTTTTCCTTTCTGTCAGGAGGATTTCTACCTTGGCAATCATGGAGAAGATTCTTCACAGGTTAAGTCGACAAATTTGGCACTCGTAGTAAGTTCTAAGAATTGGCCGCCTGGCCAATTTGCCTAGTTCAAGCCATTATTTTATATGCAATAGAAATTTGTAGAAATTCGATTGAATAGCAGCTCAAATAGATACACACATTTGTACTTTTTTTTTTCTCCGTTTCTAGTTCTTTCTTAGCGGTGTCCCTTTTATAATTAATGGTAAAAAATGCACTAATATTATTATTATAAGGTTTTTATATCTTTCTTTTGTTTGTTTACAAGAAGTTGGAGTTGATAATCCACATTAAATTACTTGATCTAATTTCAAATGGAAACTTTTTTTGTCATGCAGTTCGTAAATTTATAAGAGAATGATCGTCAAATAATAGTCGTCTGATGCTTTTAATTGTACTCTCTTGTCGTTCTATGGTTAAGAAACCTGGCCATGTTTGTAAATTTCTAGATATTTTAATTTGATAAAAACAAAATAATTCTAATTGGCTGAGCATTAAACAATTCTTTGAAATAATAAGAATCTCATAATAAAACAAATATGTGATATCTAATTAAATTTAATATTACTTTAATTTAATAAATTCGTATGTAGCTACATTTATATTTGAACAAAAAATGAAAGGATTTGGAGATTATTAACAATAAATTTGAACAATACAGATTTTCATCTATCGCAGTTTTTCTTAAGCTGTTAAATATATTTGTTTCTTTCGTTTGTCATTTGAATATATTCAACGTATCATTAGTGCTACTTATGAAAAAACTTATAATTAGTGCTAAGTTGTTGTTGTGGCATGTGGACGCCATGACAACAACAACTTAGCACTAATTATCACTAGCCACCATATCCAAATTAGGAAACTAAAATCTACATTGTGTTGGATATGTTTAATGCTTAACCAAAGGCCACTTATTGGTATATAAAGTTTACCAACTACTTTTAAACTTAAAGATCTTGTGTCGTTTGATCTCAAAACCTCAGATCAATGAGTATTGTGTGAGATAACCGCTAGGTTAGTCCACTAGTGGCCATCTATTGGCATTTAATTTTATTATTATGACTTATTTTTCTCGTCATCCTATGCATTGCAAGTTCAATAACATCTGATGGTAATTAACCAAGCAATTGAAAAATAATTACAACACATATGGAGGTTAACGATGGTGTTGATTTTGGCAAACGGACCACATAGAAGGCCTATTACAAAAATTGAGAGTTATTCTTGTACAAACTTAAAATATGCATTACAATATGATAAAAAATTACATATAAATTTATTTTGATAAAACTTTAGAATATGAAAAGTATTGTATTTATTATAATGATAAATACAATATTTATAATATTGTAATTTATATTTCGAATATCAAGAATGGATTTGTGTTTTATTTTATAAAAAAATCTAATAAACTTTTCCTATTTATTGTTTTTATAATTAGTCAATCAATAAAGCGAGAAAAAAATGATAACTAAAATGAGCAAGACTAATCTTTTTGAATTTAATGGCAATATTTTGTAAATGTTTTAGATTGAAAGAAGTTTTACAACTTAATATTTGGATTGATCCTTTCGCACACGTCTATTATGAATGATACATTACTTATGAATTGATGTTTTCGCACGCAAAAAATAGTATTTTGCTTGCTTTCTTATTATTATGGAAAGTTCTGTCGTTCGAGTAATCTTCCTCTATATTTATGATTTAGAATTGTTAGCAACTCTTCTTATCTTAAGTTCTTAACCCCATGTTTTGATCACCATATCTATTTATCTTTGTTCAATAATTGAATTATGTAATTTCTTATTCTATTCAAGTCTAGTCCTCCTCCGAATCTTCTCAACACTATCGGAATCAAACTTGCAGTTCTGATAATAGAGCTGATCTTCTTAGCTTTTTAAGTATGTACCATCCCTAAAGATCATCAACTCCACTCCCTGAAAACACCTCTCATTTGCTTATGGATGTCACTAATTTCAACGTTCAAGAGTAACTACAAGTGGATTTTTAGCTCATTAGTATTGAAATCAACTCTAACTCTAAAAAATTGTGAAATCAATTTTCATTGGACTTTAGAGTAGCTGAAACTTATTTAAATTCCTTGACCTTTTTTCTTTTCTCTTAGGAGGATTTCTACCTTGGCAATAATGGAGAAGATTTTTCATAGTTACGTCAACAAATTTTGTCTCATATAGTAAATTCTGTAAGATTTGACTGCCTAGGCAATTCGCCTAGTTCAACCCATTATATATTTTACATGCAATAGAAGTTTGATTAAATAGCAGCTCAAAAAGATAACACATTTGTACAATTTTTTTTCTTCTCCTTTTCTGTTTCTTTCTTAGCAGTGCCTTATTTGTAATAAATGGTCAAGAAGTGCACTGATATTATAGGGTTCTACAATGTTTTTTTTTTTACAAGAGATCGCACTCATTATACACACAAAACAACTCGATCTAATCTCAAATGCCAGCTTTTTCTAACTTTCTGTTGATGAAAATATATAAATGCAACTAAATAATTTGCTTTTGAAGCAAAATTTTTGTTTCAATATCATAAACTAAATCAGAAACATTCATTAACGAATAAGATGCAAGCATGGAAGGAGGCGGAGGCAAATTATGGATTCCTGCATTGCCGAACGACTGGTAGTTTATTAGATTCAAATTTCAAATGATGTTTGCTGCAAATCCATTAGGACGACCAGTCGCTGCTTTATAAGAAAGTGATAGTCAAATAACAGTTGGTTGATGCTTTTTTTTTTAATGAACAATGAAACTATACTATTACAAATCCCCTCTCTATCTAGATGAGTCTTGAAGTTCGGACTTCAGGTGTCAAGTGTGGCTGTTTTACTATTAGACCAAGCCACACAACTTTTGATGCTTTTAATTGTACACTCGTATTATTCTACAGTTTCTTAACCTGTCCATGTTGTAAATTTCGAAATATTATAAATTAATTTATAAAAACAAAACAATCCTCTAATAAACTAAGAATAAAACAAATATTTAATATATATCTAATTAAATTTGATATTCCTTGGTAGCTCCATTAACACGACCTCCACCGGGGATTGCGAGGGGAGAGATGTATTTTGTTGAGTCAAAAGGAGATTCACATAGTCACAAGAGACTTAGATGACTATGAACATGTAGTTTACCATGATGAAGACATTGATGGCTAAATTTACGACGTTGGTGAAGACGATGAAATTCCAGTTAAATTCATCGTTTTTAAGCTCATCATAGACGAAGAAATCGAGGTTATCGACAAGTAGAGTTGGGAAATAGTGAATGACCTTGGAGATCATGCTTTTTGTGTCAACAAGGATTGTTCATTCTCGGTGGATGCAAGTGATGTTCGAGGATTTAGAGGCAATTGCATCTACTTTGTCCCAGACATGCAATCTCCGGTCGAGGATGGCTTCATTGGATTTGACTATATTTATGTCGGTAATGGTGATACTGAAGATGATGAAGGACGTGGCCACGATGGAGGCCGCGGCGGCGATGATCTCAAATATGAAGATGATGACAAGCTTGGGAGAAAGGAAATTTTGGTGTATCATCTTGAAGATACCGTAACATCTTTTGGCCGCCATCAAAATGGTTCCTCAGATCAAATTAATGCATCAAACTCTCAGTAAGTTTAATTTTACATATTGTTTTTATTATTAAGAAAAATACATGTTGTTTTTGCTATAGTTACTTGAAGTTAAGCTGTGAGATAATTGGGATAGTTGGGTTATCCTGTTTGGCCTTATGGAAACTGAATTAACAATTTTTTTTATTCACAAATCATTTTCTCTAATTCAATCAAAAACTAAGAACAATATGTAATCTAATAAGTTTCCCCTAACCGAGCTAAACTCAGTTGAATTTTAGCCTATATTGCAGTTTAGATCTACATTACAATTTCGGTTACTCAGATTAAACTCTTTAAACCTTATAGTTGTTGCTTCTAAGATGAATTTTAAGGTTCACTCCGACATGAGTGCGTTGTTAAATTTAAGATTTAATGACTACTCTTATGACAAAAAAAAAGCACTCCATTTTGCTTAATTACAATTATTAGCTAGTTATAGATTTATAAGAGTAATTAGATATTGTTAATATAGTCTTGTAAAGTTGAGTTACATTTAGCGATATAATATTTAGTCTAGTGATGCATGAGAATAGTAAAAAGTTATAAAAAAAAATTGCCCAGATGAAGCATATTAAGTTTTCCCTTCAGTTAAACTTAGTCGAATTTTAGTCTACATTGCATGACATACATATGTCAACAATTTGATAAAAAATGACACGCCAGTCACCTTCTTTGAAAGAATGTAACTTGAAATGATTTAGATATAATTTCATCACTTAGATCAAACCTTGTAATTGTAACTTCTGAGATTAATTTAAGGGCTCTTTGTGCATTGGCTAAGTCTGACAATCAGGATTTGGCTACTCTCATAACAAAGAAAAAGCTCCCATTTGCTTATTTACAATGTTTAGCAGCTTTAGCTTTAGCTATTTATAGATATTAGATTGTTTATATAGTCTTGTAAACTAATTAGGTTACAAACAGCAATAGAATTTTTAGCTTAATTAGTGATGTATAAAGAGTAAAAGTTTTCAAAAGACATGCCCCAGTTGAAGCTAGCTTTGTTTTTCCCTAGCCCAGCTAAACTCAGTAACATGTAATCCATCATGATGGATATAATTTTTATCATATACTTGGTAGCTGGCTACACATTAAGCTTCATATCATTTCCAAATCATTTGTGTTGTTTTTCACCTATATATTTTAACAGCAAAATAAGCTTAATAATTTTTTTATAAGTAATGCGAAATTTATTAAGGTCACAACCACGAATAATGGTCGGCCACATTTTTAGTTTAAAAACGTAGTTTAATTTCGAGGACATCTCTTTCATAGGATTAATGTTTCAACTCATTATCTCAATCCTCAATCATATGGGTTTTTAATTAAGATCAATACACTATATTAATGTATTTTGAAAATCATTTTAAATTAACCTAACGACTATACGAGTACGTACTATTTCACCTAGATGAATATCATTATTATTTCATTGTCGACAAAATGTATTAATAAGTACTTATTATATCTGTATGATTACTTTCCTATTTGACTTTTTACCTTGCTCAATTTTTCTGTCTTCTGATATAGAGTAGCTGGAGCCAGAACTAGGTGGTGCAGTTGAGTATGCTGGCTTCAATTTGAATACTACATGGTGGTGAAGCTGTTGGTGATGTCATCTTTTATCGTTATGATAAATGTTTTGAATTTGGATGTTTCCTGTAATTCTGAAAATGGTTTCCTTGTTTCAATTCGGATGTGGTGTGGGATTGTTTGAAGGTTTTATATATACATATGTTATGCTTTTTCAATAATAATTATATATGCATGGTATCTATAGTACGTAATTATCTGGATATGGACAACAAATAAATTTATAATTGATAATATTAAGGTCGATCACTAGTGCACCAATGGATTATAGCTCGTTGATACTAAAACAAATTTCATTACTAAAAAGTTATGAGTTCGATTCTCAATAAGAGTAACTAAAATGATTTATAAAAAAATATTGGAGTCCTTTTCATAGTTAATTAATAAATTTATAGTTTATAAACTTATATGCATGCCAATGAACAAATATGACTAAAATAAATTCTTTATTTACAAATGATTCATTTAAACATTTTAAAATAAAATACCAAAAAAAAATCTGTATACAAATGAATTCATTATACCACAACACGCCGTTGTTATTATATGCACAAAAAAATGTACAAAAATGGTGAACTTAGACATGGGCCAGAAGGGTGTGCTTAAATACGGGCCCCAAACAATATTTCAAACTTTTTCTTTAATAAATGGTATATATATTTGGATAATTATTGGATTTTCATAAATTGGAAAACTATATATGTCAATCAATTTATCGGAATATATAATTAACTCTAAAAGTATATATCATGGCTAATAATCATATCCTAATTGACCTTGTATTTTTTTTATGAATTGCAGTGAACTAACAAAGAAAATGAATTATAAGTGCATTTGGTCAAATTAATTAAAAAAAATTCCAGGTAGGTAAATCTTGATTGAATTCAATTCTTCATATTAATAGTAATTTAAGTACTGCTGCACTATAAAATTCAATCATATCTCTCACTCAATTCGTTATATTGTTTAATTTATTAGCATATTTGAGTGCCTTGATACAACCAATTTTTTTTTCTTAATTAAGCCAAAATACAGAATCATCTCTATTCTATACACTTTTTTTAGGGGTTATTTTCCTTATTAAACCATATCTAGTTTTAAATTTTTTTCGTACTGGGAATTCAACATCAAATCTATTAATTAAAAAAGGAAGAACCCATGTCATTCTACAACCCTCCTAATCTTTAATATCTTTTTTTTAAGTTAACGTTAACAATTTTATAAATTGATAAATTGACTTGAGTGAAATTTACAATCTCTTGAAAAGAATTTATAATCACTATAGAATTAAAATATTAATATAATTTCTCCTTTCAAATAAATATTTTTTTCAATTTAAATTAAATAAAATCTATTCAAAACGAGTATGCTAATACGAGTTGATTCCAATGTTTAATTGGGCGCTTGGAGTCGGCATATACCACAGGATTATTGAAGATGCCGACGATTCCTCTCGTTTTCCTATCTAGCTAATAGTACTCTTGTTAGACTTTTATCAACTTGCAACGTCACTCCTTATGTAAGAAGCCCAATCGGCTTTGACTAAATTTATAGTCCTAGTTGACTTCAATTTTCCTTTTTGTGCTTCTTTTTTCGATAAAATTGTGATTGTCTTTATCACTTCACTTTCTATGCATTGCTTGACTTTGCTCTAATTCAATATGTTTACCATCCACCGTGGAAGAGGTGGTTAAGTAATTTCTCAAGTGGTTTTATAAGGCTAGATCGTATGTTTAAATCTTGACTCCTCCTGCACCTGGAGGTTAGATAGCTTCTGCAAGCTATACTTATTTCTTGATAATGTTACATTAACGTGGTCAATATTTATACTGGTTATCCACTTAATCTAATATGTTCACTAATAAATACAAGAATTTAAACATAACATAATAGATATATTTTAATTACCATTACTTACACTTTCCTTTTCACAAATTGAAAAAAAGGTTTCCCCGTTCCTTTCTTTATTAATATTTTGTTACAATTCTCGTCTTCAATTTTCATCTTTAGTTATCATTGCCTTTGAATTATTAGTGTAACCTAGACTTATTACCGGTTTGGAAACCGTCGGTTTCGGTTTCTGAAATGAAAGAACTAGAGCCACATCGTAGTTCTCACGGTTTGGTCCGATTTTGGTTCTATTCGATTCTAATTTTGACCGGTTCAACCGTAGGTTTCGGTTCTGGTTTGGTTCCCTCTTTTTTTAAAAAAAAAAAAAAATTATTTTTAATCCTCTATTTATACGTCAATTTTTTTTCGGTTTGTAAATTTTGTTATATTCAATAATTAATTATAGTATCAATAATACATTGTATTCTAAATATTTTTTTTAATTATTTCCAAACAAATTAATTATTATACTAATAATTACATCACATAATTTTAAATAAAATTAAAAAAACTCATTAAATTTTATTAAATATAATAAAATAACTAAATTAAACTATAATAAAAAAATAGAAGGAATTTGAAAAATCTAATTATAAAAAATAACTCTGAAAAATATAGAAAATGTAATTACAATAATAAAATATATAAATAATTAATAAGAATAATTTAGAGCAAAATAAATTTTTGAGAGAAAAAAATAGTGTGAAATTGGTAGGAATAGGGTAGGGGTATTTATAGAGTTGAAAAAAAAAGGAAATGGAGGTTCGAACTGCCGGTTTGATAGTTTCTAGAGGAATGTAACTAGAACCTAAACCGCAACCCTCCAGTTTTAGTCGACCGATTTTAATTCGGTTATAATTTTGACTGGTCTAATTTTAATTCGATTTGTTTGTTTCGGTTCAAATTTTACTGTTTAGGGTAACCTGTGTTGATGTTGTTTTCGATCCTGTCCTTTCATGAAAATTAATTTGTTTTATAGTGACAATTATATATGTCTCTAATTATCAGTGTTTGTCTCCACATTGCAGAAAGCTTTGACTTGAATGCTACATGCAATATCGATCGATATGATTATCTTTGGTTTATTATTTCTTTTTCCTTGGCTAAGAAATTTTTCCAATTTGAATTTTGACTGGAATTCAGTTATTAATATCGATGATAACAACTTGATTGTTAAATTGAAAGGGTAAAATGCAAATTGAAGACAAATATATAGATGAAGTTAAATTTTATGGTTTAGACTTCGATCTAGGATGTAGATTGGCTGATAATAACTTCTATGTATCGTTTTTACAAGTATTTATTAACCTCGTGGTGCATCTTCAACTTTATATTTTTTTGATAATTTAATTTATTTGTCAAAAATTGTAGTTTTTGTCAGGAACCAATTTAATTAAAAATTTAAACTAATAGGTGAAAATAAAAAATTCAATTTTGACTATATTTCTTAACAGCCTTAATTTTTAATGCTGAATCAGTTGACTATACATATACTTTACTGAACTATATATCTTGTTTTTGAGAAGAAATGAAGACAACTCACCAATTTGTGGTGTAAATCCATTTTCGATGTATTAAACCTGCGAGATATATATAATTAGGTGGATTAATGGGAAAAGTGAGGGTTAATAACACCTATGGTAATAAAAGTTAAGAAAAAAGTTCATTAAAGTCACAAAAGTCATTTTATTTTTACTATGGTCATAGAAATTTAATTAAATTACAGTTATGGTCATAATAATAAAAATTTGAGCAATTTTTAACTTACATGTAAAATCACAAATGAGACTACCACATAAACAGAAAATGCAACGTGGATGAGCAAACTTGGCAACAAAATTAAAATTGGTTCCAAATAAAAATTTCTACTTTTTCTCATAAAATATAGGAACGAAAATTCATATTTTTTCTTCTAAAAAAATAAAAATTCTTATTTTTTTCTCATAAAACATAAGAACAAAAATTCATATTATTTCTCATAAATTCCTATTTTTTCTCATAAAATATAGAAAATAATTAACTGGTTCCAAATACGCACTCTTTTGTTGGTTTCATAAAAATTCTCATGAGAAAATATTAATTGGTTCCAAATATGTACATAATTTGTTATATATATGACTAAGAGAGCCAACTATTAACCTTACCTGGCATATATGTTATGAGAAAAAATAAAAATTTTCGTTCCCATATTTTATGGAAAAAAATAGGAAATTTTATTTTTTTATAAGAAAAAATGAATTTTCGTTTTTATATTTTATGAGAAAAAAATAGAAATTTCTACTTGGACCCAATTTTTATTTTTAATTTCATTGTATCTATACTTTTTAATATAGTAGCATTTGATATAGGAAAAAAATTTATTGTAAGTGGTAACGCATTTAAACCCGATCACCGGATTAAATTTATATTTTCTCATAGGAATTTTTATGAAACCAATAAAAGAGTACATATTTGGAACCAAATAATTATTTTCTATATTTTATGAGAAAAAATAGGAATTTTATTTTTTATGAGAAATAATATGAATTTTTGTTCTTATGTTTCTATGAAAAAGAAAGAATTTTTATTTTTTTATAAGAAAAAATATGAATTTTCGTTCCTATATTTTGGAAAAAGCAGTCCACCCATGACTGGTGGATTGAACTCGGTCGGTCAAAGTGTGAACTGGGATGATGGACCGAGACCAATTGACTAGTCCAATTGAGATGGGCCCAAAAGGCCCATGTGCTAAGTCCATTGGGTCCAAAGCCCATTTAAGGGCTTATATATATGAAAGAAGAGAAAGAGTTCTTCCATGGATTTGATTCTTCCAAAACCCACTAAAAACATGAGAGAGAGAGGGAGGAAAGGAAGAAGAGAAAGTTTCTTCCTCCATGCTGCACCTCTCGTTCCACTCGTCCTTTGTCCGTCGATGGTCCCGATCCGCGTGATATCTAGGCTGCGAAACAGACGAGCACTTTCATCGCCAACCCGACCGTAGTTTGCTCACAAGACCAACATTGAACTGATCCTGACCTTTGTCTTCTGCTGCTGGTTGGGTCGAGCTTCCGCAAGAATCGAGGTAGGTAACTCGAACCTACTATTGTATGCTGTTTATCTGTAAAATCGGTAGCTAGATTCCTACAGTGATATCAGAGCGGAGAATGAATTTTGGATTATGATTCAAAATTCTTCTTGGTCTTTATCTGTTATACCTACAGTAAATTTCTTGTATTCGACTTTCTGTCCCGGACATCATTTTTGGTTTGAGTCCGTCCGGAGATGAAAACTCAAAGTTGAATTTTCAAAATTCTGATTAAAGATTTGAGATCAATGATCTCAAAAACATTAGTTGCCCAAGTTTCGTTGCGAAATTCTATCGGGAAGGTCGTCAAATCGACGAAAATTCAATCGAAAAAACTGAGTGAGAAACTTACAAATGAATTTTTCATCTGATAAGAATGATGACATGGTGAGTTGTGATTCGTCCACATGGCCCACTCAGAACGCGACACTTGGCTGAGCAATAATTCAGTTAAAGTTGACCGAGACATGAACCACTCATCGATCGACATGTGTCACCTGCGAACCATGTGAATCAATTGTTGGCAACCAATCACCGCCAATCATAAGTCGACACGTGGCGGAAGCTTTCGGAAGAAATTCTGGATAGACACACCACGTGGACTAATGAGAATCGACCATGTGTCATTGTTGCCATATGGTATCTACGTCACTGTGACATGTGGCACTCCAACCATGTATCACAAACGTCACGATGACACGTGTCATTCACGTCATAAGATTTTGGACCAATGAAATTGTGACATGTGTCAAAATGACACGTGTCTCCACACGACTGCGACACGCTCGGCCCGTGCGTTTGTGGTATGGACACGTGATGGGTATCGACATGTGACACGTGTTTCGACCTATAAATTTCGTAAAATTGGTATTTTTCTGAAATTTTTGACATATTTTTCACAATTTTTTGAGTTTCAAAACTATTTTTTACAAATTTTTTGATTATTAAAAGTGGTTTAAAAATTGTGAAAATTGTATTTTCTGTCAATAATTATTTTGAATTTTTTTTAAAATAATTAATTTTAAAAACATGCAAATATGGTTCTCATTTAGATAATTGAAATGAGATTTCAATTATTTGGGAATACGCGAGTGCGTATATACCCGTTTATTTATAATTTATTACGAATATGAGAATGAGGTAAAACCATGTTGCATCGAAGGAAGTGCGAATTAAGAGAGAATTTGCACGACTCTCAAAACGAGTATTTTGGGATGGTGGAGATCATAAAGGAGAATAAAATAATTGTTCATAAGTGCGCATAGATGATGAATGTTCACTTACTTCATAAAAGATTATGATCCTCATCACTAATATTGGTTAAAATTATTGGTCCATACTAGAATTTTATGGAAATATGATTCCCTAAGTATCGTGGAAAGATACTTGGAGATTCTAAAAAATAAAAACGATTTGACATTGGTATGTCCAATATTAAACTATGATCGCGAAGAAAGATAATGAAAAGTGATAGATTCATTTTATGGTCGTTTGATTTATAGAATTCTTCAAAAAGTTGGTACAACCATTTTTGAATTATGTTCTAACATATTGGATTGTGGTC
>CAODLS010846814.1:0-12967 GCA_948243855.1 Flueggea neowawraea
CCAAAACTCTTCTACAGTGTCGAAAGTGTAGACCTTGCGGAGAGAGGTGCCCCAGGCGGCGCCTTGTTTGGGTTTGGATTGGTTGTCGAACCAAAACGTCCACTTTCTTTCCAACTTGTGGGGTTGCTTCTCCACAGAAGCTGGTGCCGCCTCCGTTTCCGCCACCGCCGGTTCCGTCGCCATCGGAATTAAAATATCTGTGTAAGCGAGAGTGTTATATTGATGGAGAGCGTCTTCTATGCGGTAGAAAAGGTTTGTTTGGGAAGGGAAGAAGGGTTTGGGTTCTCTTGTACAAGTGCTGTTTCGTTTTTTGTTGGGTTGGGCTTATGGTCTGTTACGTTTATTGCCTTGCAACCTCTCGAGAGGTTCTTTAGTGTTCAGACAGCAATTTCTATTTGGACAAATTATATAATAACACATCTTGTTTTTTATCAACTAATAACGCCTCTATTTACATAATACTAACTTCGTGATATATATTTTTATTAATTTTTTAAATAATTAAATTTAATATATTATTTTATTTTGATAAATACGGACTTTTTGTACAAAATTTATACAAGATATATAAATGAAAATTTTGATTCACACGGCTTCCCATTTTTTAGTTATAATGACTAAAGAATTTTGATACTCTTTCTTTCACGCTACTTTTTACATCATATATATTAAATTTGTCTACATCAATTCTATTTAAATTAATAATAGTATGAGAAATAAAAAATCACACGGCTTGAATTTGATAAAGATAAAATTTAGATGCAACTGATAGAGATATTGATAGGTTTTTGAACTTTTAAATGGAGTTGAAATCTGGATTTAAACAAAAAAGAAAGAAGATGAAATAGGATTCAACGAGGAAATTTAAATGGAGTATACATGAGACAAATATCTATAATGAAAAAGTTGGATTTTGAAAACAAATTTGTCAAAATTAACAAATTGAATTTTTTTGGGTGATTACCACAAATAGGCAACAAAACAAAAAGAATTTCTCAAATACAACAATATTTGAAAAACATACCAAAAATGAAAATACAGAATAAAATATTTAAAAATACAACAATTTAACTATGTATTGACCAAACCATTTAAGCCAATGAGAAATAGTACAACTCGAGTACAGAGTACAACTAGAGTACATGTGGAGTACAATCCGAGTACAAAGTAGTGTTATAAAGGCTCTTTTGACCAACAAAGATCGAGTACATGTGGAGTACAACCCGAGTACATATAATGTTAATGAAGGCTTTGTTGACCAGTAAAGACCGAGTACATACACCCAAAATAAGAACAAATAGAGAACATCTTTGACAATGAGTACAACCAGAATACAACACGATTACAAATAAAAAAAATGAAAATAAATAGAGACTGAACACAAAATAAAAGATGAGTGCATGCCAAAATTTTATGACGAGTACAAATAACAAAAGGGAGTACCAAACTAGTACAATAAGAGAACAACACGAGTACAAAATCGAGGACAATAATAAAATGATACCAAATGAGTCAAGTTATTTAAGACTTATTAATTACATCAACAATAAGGTCTACAAAAATGAGTGCAACAAGAGTACATAATGAAAAAAACAAAATGAAACATTAATATTAGGAATTGGAGGCTTAATTTTTTCATGGCTCATAAAACTATAGTACAACAAGAGTACATTCACTAAAAAATGCTCACATAAATGAGTACAATACGAGTACATTAACTAAAATCGAGTAATAATTTAGTGAACTTGGGTTATTTTTGTTGTGTAATCTCGTTTGGGAGTAGATCGGGAAGAAAAGAGAGAGAAAGGAAAGAAAATAAGGGAGAAGAGAGAAGGAAGAGAGGTAGGTCGAGGAGTAGAGCAAGGCGGAGGAGGAGAGGGGGAGGAGAAAAGATGGTGGCGGAGACGATCTGGGAGGAAGAGTCAGAGAAGAGAGAGAATGAGGCGTAGAAGGAGATAGAGGAAAAGAAAGAAGAGCGGGAGGAAAGAAAGCGAAAAGTTGGAGAAAAAAAAGAATATAAATAGTGTGGTATTAGAGAAATGAAAATAGTATTATTATGTATTAGAAAACATGATTATTCGGGTTGTATTTGTGAAATAAAAAAAAAGGAAATTAGGTGTAATTTTCTCAAAAATTTTAGTATTTATTCAATGTGTGATAATATGGATTTTCTTTAAAAATGAAAAATTATGTGAAATTAAAAAAGTGTTTGAATTTAATTAGATAAAAATAAGTCAATTATATTATTGATTTAAATAAGATTAAAAATAATAGAAATGTAATTATTTAAAAGATTCGAAGTTATAATTGTCAAGAAAAATTCTCTTTATCCTCACTTTTATAAGTAGTATGATTTAATTTTTATACACGTTTGTTGTCCGTAATAGAAATTTTTATAAATATTCAAATACAATATACTAAAAATATTCTACACGTATCAAATACATAAATAGAAAATTAAAATATTGCTATTAAAATCTTTGCCTGAAATTCATTTTAGCTTCTGACAATTGTTCCTTAGTTATGGGTTTTAATGAACCTAATTTGAAATTTTAATATTTAGTCTAATGTCAACTACAAAAAAATTGGTCGATTGTTTTATCCAAACCATTAGAAGAAATCATGTGACTTAAATATTGGTTATATTCTGATTTCGACTATTGAATCTTTTTAAAAAGTTATGAATTGTGTGTTTATAGATAAAAATTTGGAGAAAATAACTATTTTTTTAAATTGTAAGATAATTTTAATGAAATTTAATGTATAAATAAGATGGAGAAAATAGATAGTTTTATAATTTTTCAAAAGTGTATAGAATAGATAATTTTCAATTGTTTTGTTATGATAATTTCGATTAATTAAAAAATGGACTAAGTATATAATTTCTTAGAATATTTTTCATATAGTTGTATTTAATTAAAAATGAATAAGATAGATATTGTTTTTAATTTTTTCTGGGGTAATTTTAATTAATTATTGAAAAAAATATATAAAATATATAATTTTTCTTTATTTAGACATCAAAGTCCAAACTACCATCTCACTATCTTAAAGTGCATTAGCATATTTTCCAAAATCTAAAGGTTCGACTGCGAAAATCCAACTTTAAAAAGATTAATAAAAAGCTTGATTCCAACATTAATACCATATCCAAACCATTCAAACAAAACCATTGTTGCTTCTGTTGCGAAAACAACAAAATCTCACGTAGAACAGCTTATTGCTTATATTTTTTTAATGAAAACCGCAATGACTCATGTGACCATTATCACCATTATTAGTCTCATGTTCTAAGTGTAATAATCGGTGTCATGTTTAGCACCATCTCTTTTTCACTCTCATACGCTGATATGAATATCTAAGTTCTTGACCCTTCAAAAAAAAAAAAATTGGGCATCGGTCTTACTGCAAGTTCTTCTTGTTGTAGGTATCCAGGTCATCAGATTATATTCAAACATATCAGTATATTAATATTAAAATTCGAACGTTCATATTTGTGACAATAACCAAAAAATTGACAACAAAGTAATTAATTTGTAAAAGTTAATTACTAGTACATAGGTTAACAACACAACCCATAACCGAAAAGAAAAAAATAGTTATAGATTATTTCTGATGAGCAGCGACTTATAAGTTAGACTTCCTCTTCGTCCCACAGATTGCTTTCTGTGCTTCTTTTAGCTCATAATTAAATTGCAGGATATGAAGATTTTAACAGAAGCTAATGATGGGTTCCTCTCTAAAGTCTATATTTGAACATTCCCTTTATATATGCATTTACCAATACGTATAGTAAAAATCACATATTTCAGATTTTAAACCCTTTTTGTTGATAGAAGATAATTTACCTGTTGATAAGATTATAATTACCCAATAACATTTATAAGATAAGATAACACACCGACTTTGAAATAAAATATATCAACTAATTAAGCTTTGGTTTTATCGGAACATTTTTCTTAATTTATTTTCTTCCGTTAAACAATTTGATTATAATCGGATTGCTATTGTTTCTTGTTATAATTATCTTTCAAAGCTTTTGTCTAATTATCTCTTTTATCTTTTCGTTGATTAAGATAAACACAATAAAATTGTAATACTAATTATTTTTGTTGTACTCTTCGTTGCTTCTTATTTTAAATTTTTTCGTGTTGATATTTTTCTTTTCACTTAATTTTTTAATGGTTAATAATTATCAAATATTTATAAAAGGACTTAAAAGTATTTAAAAATAAAAAAGATGAATAAAAGTGTCCAATTTTTTTTTTCTCACATCCGTATATGTATATATGTTATGGTAAAATGCTATTACAGAGTATTATATTAGACAAGTTAATACAAAACACACGAATTGTTGCACTCCGAAAATATTGGAGTAAATTATGTTAGGTGCCCTAATCAAACCGTATATTTGTATAAATAGAACTCCCAGTTTCGTATTTTTAAAATAGCAAAATACACCAATTTTTTCTTACAAATGCCACAAAAAATGAAACACGTTTTCAAAATTACCAGATTAAATCGAATAAAATTGAATTTCTCGTCCAATATCTCATCCATTTTCTGACTTCGTTTCTCTTTCTCTCTTCCCATCACAATCTCGCGCTCTTTTATTTGTTCCTACTCGTCCACCACCATCTTCTTCTCCTCCGCCACCATACTCTCCTTCGTTCTCTCTCCTCTCTTCCTCCGTTGCTCTCTCTTTTCTCTCCCTTCTCACCTCTCTTTCTTTTCCTCGGTTGCTCCCTCCGTTTGTTCTTCGTCTCGCTTTCTCTCTTCTCGTCGTTGTCGACTTTGCTTTCTTCTCTCGTCGGAGATCTGTTTCTCTTCCATCTTAGTTTCTTCTCTCGTCGCTCTCTCTCTTTGTCGTTCTTTATCCTCGCCGCTATCATGTTCGCTTCTACTCCATTGCTATGTTAGATCTATTGGGTCCACCTTTAAACGCGGCAGATCAGATGAAGAGGTGAGGCGACAACTATGGTTGTTATCGATGAATCTATGGTGACATTATGCTTGTCCAATCCAAGTAACAGTGAAGACTGCTATTGAAACAAAATCAACGCAACCAGAAAGAAGCTTATGAAAGTAATGTGGTTAGGTTCGCAATTTAGAGATGCATTCTAGTGAATCGAGAAGCGGTTTTGTTATTGATTTTCGATTGCCAACTGATTGTGTAGGGAATTGCAGGTGGTAGATCTGAAAGAGTTGCGACCGCTGACAGGGTAAGGATACGAGGATTTGGATGTTTAGCGGCGACGACTAGGGTTTTTGGCTTGATCTGAAAAATAAAAAATATATCTAAAAAAATTGATTGAACTGGTTTTGGCTTGATTGAATTGGCTTTTGAGGCGGCGGTGATTGTATATTTTGTTGAGATTTTTGGTGGTGATTGGGTGGCAGCAATCTAGGGTTTCATGGGGATGAATTGATTAGGTAGAGGAACTTTAGTCGCTCCTTTATGATTTTTATAGAAAAAAAAAAGTGATTGAACTGGTTGATTTTAAAGACATGCATTAATGGGTGATTTTGTGCAGGTTGATTTTGTTGAGTTTTATGGTGGTGGCGTCAGTTAGGATTTGTCAAACTCTTGCCGCCTATTTTTTTAGTGCTGATGATGGTGGAGATCGATCTGGTGTTGGTAACGGCGAAAATCTAAAACTGATGTTGCGTACACTTTTGAAAACCTTTGAAAAACTTCTGAAGATTTTGTGAAGACCTTTGAAGACTTTTTTGAAAACTTTTGAAGACTTTTGGAGACTTTTTGAAAATCTTTGTATACTATTGTAGACCTTTGAAGACTTTTACACATTTCTGTATGCTAAATTAATTACCATTAAATTAAATTAAAATTTATAAATATTGTGTACACTGAATACATATATATACAAATAATCCAGCGTAATTTTTTCTAAAGATATTATACCAAAAAATTAGTTAAATCAATTTTTTTATAAAAAAAAATATGAACTCCCTTTTGGATACCTTTTGGAGACCTATGAAAACCTTTGAAAAATCATATATTTTGTTTAGCTGGAATTCATTTTTTTGTGAAAATATCGCAATTTTTTGCAAATATGACATTTGTCAAATTCAATTTATTTTTCTGACATTTTTCAAATTTGGATGGCATTTGTCAAATTCAATATTTATTTTTTTAATAAAAGTGTGATTTTTCCAAAATCTTGAGGATAACTGAATGTGTGTGTGCCTAATACCACATCTGTGAATACAACTCTTCAGCCCATCACTACACTCTTCTCAGACCACCACCGTAGCATACTCATCCCAAAAATGGTGTTTAGTTGAAAATTAGAATCAAAATAAGAAACAAAATCTAAGCGAAAGAGAGTCGAGAAGAGAATGACTAATCATTTTTTTCTTTAGTTTGGTTTAGAATTGAAATCATATTTCTTTTGAAGCGTTTGATATAGAACCAATTAGAATCGAAATTATAAACAATCTTATAAGTTATTTTTTTATAAAAAAAAGTCAAATAGTATTGAATCAGCTTAGGATACTGAAAATTAATTCAGCAAACTTGGTAAAATACTTTTAAGAAAAGGTTAAATTTAATTTTAAAAAGGCAGTATCAAGGATCCGTCTACATCTACCCCTTCCATGCTTTGTAAAATAGTGAAAACTAATTGTAAAGCACGAAAATTTGCATAACTAAAAAAAGGAATAATCAAATTATTAATAAGATAATTATAAAATAAAATTATCTTATTGATAATGTAAATATTATTTGTTGCATAACTAAAAAAAAGGAATAATCAAATTATTAATAAGATAATTATAAAATAAAAGTATCTTATTGATAATGTAAATATTTTTTGATTTATTGATGAAATAATTATATTTACTATATTTATCTTGTTAAGAATTGAAATTATCTTGGTGATAATATTTGATATTATCACTTTCTTTAAAATAGGGAATGCACATGCACCTCTGTATGTTCACATTTATTATCAACGAATTCTATAAATAAGAATCCACCCCTCTCATTTATCCACACACGCAAAACATGAGAAGAAGAGGAGATCAAGTCTAGAAGCTTTCAAGTTCTTCATCAAATCATCGCCAAATCCTCCAATGAGCAAGCTCGTGTTCTCGACATTGGATTCAAGATCAAGCTCCTGTCGTTCTTCCATCAACATCGGAGATCAAGAAGAGTTGTGAAGTGTGGCTTTGTCTTATGTGTATATTGCAAAATCACACATTGGACAATTGAGAGGTGGTAAAAATGTTTATATTGAGAAATACTTTTTGGGCTTAGTGAAGTAATTAAAACTAAATTTCTCGTGTGCATGTGAGCCGGATTTCAAAGGCATAACCATCGAAATGCCCTAGGCACACGAGGCTTGGCCCGTTTTAATCCACCAATTTTATTTTGGCCTGGAAATTTTAATCCCACACATTAAAATTTTTGTTAAGCCAAACAAAGCTTTAAATCAAAACCCACGTTTTTTACATTGGTCTTGGTCATCAACGTTCTCCTTGACTGTTTTTCATCCAGAATTGTTCAAACCACCTTGTTGGTCCATCTCCCATATATTCCTCCATTATCTACCACCATATCCTCCTATAATGCTGCCATTACTGGAGAGATTCTCTCCTTCCCAACGTCACTCTTCTACCTATAAATACAACCTTCATTTCAGTGGCAATTACACCATTTTCTCTGCATTCCTCTTCCTATTGCTGGGTTATTAAAATTCTCTCCTGTTGCTTCCTGTTCTCCTACGTATTAAGGAAAGGCTTGTTTTATCCTGGGAAAATTAATTCCTTTAGGACAGTGCCTGCTGCATGACTCAAGCTTTTGTTTTGTTCTTCTACCCGTCCATAGTTTACAACAGAAGAGTCGTCGAGACTAAATGACCGGGCCTCCATTCAGATAAGGAAGGTCCTGAAGGGTTTCAACTCAATTCAAGAACAAAGTACAAAGGCTCTCGAATCAACAGAAGAATATTTGGTAAATCAAGCCATATCTAATCAATATTTTTCTTGTGATTTGTATTTCTATTTTCCTTGTCTCTAAATGTTAGGACATGAAATTTGTGCCTACATTAATGAAAAAGGCCGGACTGATAAGTGAGCCCCTCAACTTGCATTGTTTTTCCTATTAAGCCCTTCAACTTCACAATTTTCCTAATGAACCCTTAAACTTGTCAACTTTGTTCTATTAAGGCCAAATTAGAACAATTCCCGTTGAATTGGCCACGTCATATAACACTTTTAAAAAAAGCTAATGACATCTATGCCGAATGGTGTTTTCTTTTTCTATTAAGCCCCTTAACTTTATAATATTCTTATTGAGCCCTTAAAATGGTCAATCTGAATGGAAGTGGTTTCTATTTTGTATTTACTTGATATATTCTTTGATAATTTAATCGCTTAGAATAAAAAAGAATATGATATGATATTCATTTTTTGAGAATAATGCAACTATTATGATTATAAGATAACATATGTTTATAAAACAAAATAAAATACGCAATATTTATCTAAAATACAGAAATTATCTTAGAATCATAGTTATCTTAAGGCTTAAGACACATTTTATCCATTTTGTGTGTTCTTTCATATTGCTAAAAACTATATCAACTAGGTCATGAAAGATTTAGAACAACTTTCATTTTGCAAAAAACTATATCATCTCAGGCAATCTACTTGTAGATACAAGTCTTAGACAAAATAGAAAACACTTCCTTTTAAATTGACAAATTTAAGGGCCGATTAGGAAGATTGTGAAATTTAGGGGCTTAATAGGAAAAAAAATACAAGTTGGCATATGTGTCATCAAAATTTTCTAACAACGTTATTTGGCATGGCCAATTTAACGAAAATTGTTCTAATTTGGCCTTAATAGGATGGAATTGACAAGTTTAAGGGTTTATTAGGAAGATTGTGAAGTTGGGGGCTTAATAAAAAAAAAATAATGCAAGTTGAGGGACTTACTTGTGGGTTCGGCCAATAAAAAATATGGCAACTCATGGCATGGTATGAAGACCATCTAAATAGCATCAAGCAAAAGCAAAGCAATGATTAGGAATGATAAAAAAACAATAATTAGGAAATCAAGTTATATTGATTAAGAAGCTAAAATAATGGCAACTCATGGCATGGTATGAAGACCATCTAATTAGCATAAAGCAAAGCAATTAATAGGAATAAACAAAAAAAAAAATTTCACTGGCCTCTTCTTCTAAAGAGGCGTCTCTCCCCCAATCCGATATCTTTAAATTTCGAACCTAGGACATCATTGTAATAATATACTCTTCATTCTGATTAAAAAAATGAATTTTTTTTACATTATAAAGACACGTATCTCGGTATCTGGATGCAGAAATCAAGATCACCACATAAATAGGGTTCTTTGATGATGAATTAAATGAAGGCCCTTTGTTATAGCGAATTTGGTTACGTCAAAGACCTTCGGAAGAGCAAGTTTTTCCTTCTTTAGCTATTAAGCTTTTGGTGATGATCATTGGCACTCAAAATCCTTCTAACCCAGCAACTTGGTGGGTTACTAAAGATCTAAAATATTTCTCTAGAAATCGTACTTTTCATTAATAATGCAAACCAATTAAGATTTTGTGTCAGGCCTTGAACAACCCTACCCAAAACCCCATCAAAGAAATACGTAAACGCAACAGAATGCCAAAACCTAAGGGAAGAATTAGGTTTGATTCACATTAATTCACTTGAAAATTGAAGACATATAACAAGTTTCCAAGATGGTGCACCAGCTAATTAGCTAGCTCCCTTGTATCCAGAAAAATTGAAGACATACTACTCTCAAGGTTGGTGCCGTGTCGTGTATTAAATGCCGAAATTCTTGGGGAAGGTAATGGTTTCGTAAGATGATCGCCACAGTCTTATATAGGTGCATACGGTTTGATTTAGTTTGGTTTTGTTGACAAATCGTCAACCGAATTGAACGGTTTGATTTTACTTTCTGGTCATCACTAGTTAATTTGCTAGTTTCAACTTTCGGTTCGGTTAATTTTTAATTCAATTCAGTTCAGTCGGTTTAATCGGTTTAAAATTTAAGTAAAACTAGAATTGATAAATGGCTTGGTTGGTTTGTTTTAGGTTCAATTTGCTCGGTTTTGTGTAAGTTTTGAATATATGGTATGTATATATAAAAATCAACATCGTAAGTATAAAAAAACTTAAGTTCTGTTCGATTCTGTTTTTAAATAGATAAAACTGCAACCAAACCGAACCTTTTGGTTTTTGCAATTCCTCCACCCAATTGGCTTCAATTTCATTGTCGGTTCGATTTAAAACAGTTCGGTCGGTTTTTTATTCACCCCTAAAGTCCTATATCTTTCTCAGCATGAACTCTATTGAAATCATGCCTTTAATAGTTGTGAATATGCCCATAACATTATCATGTATTTGATTCAAGGAAGTGACAATGTTTGAGTAGTGATTCATGTTATGCTACAATTTACGATAGTGGATGCTCATGTTTAGTTAGTGGCCATGCTCTAGGTTCATGCAAAGTTTTGTGGCCATATTTATGCTATTTTTTAGTTGTTACATGTATTTAAAGCAAGTAATCAATGAATGAAATGCATACTTCTATGTCACTTTTCATAACCCATATCATATCTTTTTATATCTAACAAAATAGTATCAGAGCTCTCTTGTTCTTGAGAGACCTGCAATTATAACTTACAACCACCATCAAGAAGAAAAAGAAAGAAAAAAAATCCGAAGCCTTTCTTCTTTTTTATGCAAAGATTAGTTCTCCTCTTTAATTAGAGTGAGGGTAGATAACATAATCATGAGCATAACCATATTCATAACCAATGCCCATAATTATAACAATCGCCAAAAACATATCCATGACTATAACCACAAGTACGACGACCATGCTATGATAACAACAAAAGTCGGGAACAACAATCATATCAACAACATCAAGTCGGAACAATGGTGATGATAACCATACAAAGTTGGAGATGACGCCAATGACCACAATACAAAGTTGGCGACAACGACGACAATGCTTCACGACATCAAATGCAAGAAGGAGTGTTGAAATCACGCCTGTAAATATGCCCATAACAATTTCATGCATTTGATTCAAAAAAGTGACTATGTTTAAATAGTAATTCATAGTATATTACAATTTAAGATAATAAATGCCCATATTTAATTAGTGACCATACTTTAAATTTATATAAAAAAATTTATTTTTTAATTATTATATAAATAATCAATGAATAAAATACATATTTCTATGTCAATGTCCATAACTCATATCGTATCTTTTTATATCCAACAAACTCTCGACGCTTCCAGAGACGTTATTTTTATACACCACCAAGTCCAAGAGGAGGAGAAAATTAGAAATGGACGAGGACATTCAGAGAGATGCATTGGCAATAGAAGCTCCACGTGCACCTGTTACTCATCACAGGCCGGTTCGAGATGATTTGGAAGATAAACTTCCCATGCCTTGTAAGTTGTCTGTTTTGATCAAATTTGTAGTTTTTGATTTGTCATATACAGCCAGTGTGTCGAGAACTGGAATTGAAATGTTAGCTCATCCCAATTGAATTTAGGTAGGCATTTTTTTTAATAATCGGCAAAGCTAAACTCAAATTTATTGAATAATTTAAGAGTATAAGCCTTGTAAATGAGGGTGGATGATTAATTTTGGATATATTCGTGATGCCCACCTGAGGAAAACTTGAAAAGATGAAATCTTTTCTGTTTTTTTTTTTAACAAACGAAATCTTTTCTGGTTTTGGAGCTTAATCTGATGTGAATCTTCTTGAAATCCAATATCGAATGTGTAAAACAGACATGGCTAGAGGATTGCAGGCTCCTGATACTGAACATCCATACGGAACGGAAGGCCATAGGAATCAGGGTTTAAGTGTCCTTCAGCAACATGTGGCCTTTTTTGATTTTGACGAGAATGGGATAGTTTATCCCTGGGAGACTTACAGAGGTTACAATTAGTAAAAAATGGCCTCAATTTGTAGTTTAATTTACAGCTTTTTGTTCATAAATCATAATTCTTTTGACAAGTCAGAAATCATAACTAGCACATGTGTTCTTACCTCTCTGGTCCGAATATCTTAAATTAATGAAAACAGGATTGCGTGCTGTTGGTTTCAATCCAATTGTGTCGCTTGTAGTGGCCTTTCTCATCAATGCAGCCCTGAGCTACCAGACCCTCCCGGTCAGTGTTGAGCCTAGCTTTTGTTTCTGTTTTGAATTAGAAATTTACTCGTTTGATTAACTCAACTCATGGACTTACAGGAGTTGGCTTATTGATTTGCTTTGCAGGGTTGGTTCCCTTCTCCTCTGCTTCCCATATACATAAGCAACATACACAAAGCAAAGCATGGCAGTGATTCGGGAACTTATGACACTGAGGGAAGGTATATATCATCAACGTGTCATTTTTTTGTTTACAAGTCATTTTTATTAACTCTCACCAAAAATCAAACTCTTGATCTCTTAGTATTAGAGTTGACTCCAAAACTATTAAATTACACACCTATTAGTCCATCGTGTCAATGGAACTAATGATCTTGTCTGACTATTTGCAATGCCTACACAGACATATGCCGGTGAACTTGGAGAATATTTTCTGCAAGTATTCTCGAACAGCGCCTGACAAGTTGACTCTTGGAGAGATATGGAACTTGACAGAGGCACAGCGAGTTGCCTATGACTTTTTCGGATGGTATAATTCGATTCTGCAATTCAATGCGTGCTTTAATTATAGCTTAATTTAAGTATTTTAGTTTGATGAGCGAGTTGTATGCAGGGGTGCGGCTAAGTTGGAATGGGGGATGCTGTACATTCTTGCAAAGGATGAACAAGGTTTTCTATCTAAAGAAGCCATTCGGCGTTGTTTTGATGGCAGCCTTTTGAGTACTGCGCTAAAAAGAATAAGGGTGGTGATATTAAGATGCACTGAAGTTCTTACATC
>CAODLS010846871.1:0-12543 GCA_948243855.1 Flueggea neowawraea
AGAACCTCATCAACTTAAGTCTCCAACAAGATAAAAATCAATATTTTTCCAAATCAATCATAAAGTATTTGACCACAACTCTGATAATGTTCTAGTTACTTAGAGCTAGATGTGCATATATGCAACAAAAACAAAGATGCAGACACACATATCCAATTACCAAAAATGCATATAATTGCACCGATATACTCATCGATAGAAACAAACAGCAAAGCTGAGGAACGCATATACAAAAGCATAGAGAGCTAACGCTCCCTCAAAATCCCAGGGAGTTTCACACTCAAAGAATTGCAGTGTAGTTCCATGACTCAGAACACATTCACAATGGAATGAGGCATGACATGCCAGAATCCAAAACCAAACCTTTAAACTCAAACACATTGTCTAACCTCATTGTAACCATCATCAAAACATTAATATCACTCTCGCATTTTATCAATATTTGGTATCGAATTCTTGAAACCAGACTTTTCAGCAAAGTCACTTGAATCTATTTCCAATTGCAAATTCAATCCATCTGTAGTTATAAAGTCATCAAAGAGAATATCAAAGACAACTTCTCTATCAAAATTGTCATGAGCATTCCCAGGAATAAATCACCATTTGTTCAAATTCCACAAATAAATCAACTCAACCTCGTGAGTTATTCTATCTAGTCACTTTTAAGCTCTCATTATGCTCTTCCCCAATGATATCATTAAGGAATCTTAAATTTTCCATTATCAATATCATCATAAATCATTGTCTCTTGAGACCCCTCATCAGATTCGATTATCTCATGTAGTAATTACACGAGCTCAAATAGTCAAAATTCAATAAATCAAAGCTTCCAAGTTACTAGTCAAAAATAACTATTTCCTCAAATTTACCCATAGTTTGATTTACCATTCAATCTTTAATCCAAAAAGTTTGACCTCGTCAAGATATCAACCCTCAAAATAATTACATTAGCAAACCTTACCAATCCAAATTGTCACCTATCTAGGAATAACCAGAGTAGTGACCATTTTCCCAAAAATGCTTCTCAAAGCAGAATTTTTTTTCCATACAATTCAAAAGTACTTTATACCTTAAAAGTATAATTTTTCCCAAAGTAGTCAAAACAAATCATCGCAATTTGTCTCAAAACAATCTTGCACATCATTTGCAAATACTTTATATTCCAAAAAAACTAGCCTTCCAAAACCGTCAGAACATAAGGGATAAAATATATTTATATATGGTTTCTCAAAACATATTATACCTTTCAATATTGTTAAGCCCTCATGCACTTATCAAATCAATGCCTCTTTCTTATTGCTTAAATCCTTTAAAATTAAATTATCACCGATACAGACAATGACCATTAGATGCCAACTAATGGAATCCATTTTAAAGAACTAATGTTCTCATCACCAATAATTAAATCATTTATTCTCAAAAAATATATCAGCATCAAATTCTTGCAACACTAAATCACCTGAGATTTTATCACTCAGAGATATAGAACCTCCAACAAGGCTCCTCTAATAATTTTACTACCAATCCAAAGAATCTGGCAAAGCCTAATGTAACAAACGAAGTCGTGGCACCAAACCGAATGGAACATACGTATGAGAGTTCTAAGGTGAGGACATATCGATCAATGTCAGTGACTCACAATGTCGACCCATATTTACAAATATATTAGACAGCAGACAACGAGTCACATGTGCAACACCAAAATGCAAATGATTGCCACAGTTCCAAAACAGAAGTCAAGGTGTCGAAACAAAATTAGAAGGGTATACAGAGGCAAGCATAAAGACTATCAAAGATACCTACGCTCCATAACCGACCAAGAGTTACAAAAACCTAGGGCTCTGATACCACCTTTGTCATGACCCATTACCGAACCATGACGGCGTACAAGGCGAATCGTCTAAGGAAACCTGTTTCATCTCGTACAAGCCTCAGAGATTCAAACATATTGCTACCCAAATCATTTATTAAATAATTTAATGGACATGATAAAAAAAATATTCATTTTATAATTAAACTTATATATATATATTAATAACTCAAAATAAATGTAATAATATTTTTAAATAACTACAGTTATCAAAATACTCAAATACAACTATAAACCCACAAATCCCTAACGTGGAGCTCTAATACCAGAAACAGAAGAGCCCAACCAAAAGGGCATCACTAACCAAATCAAATGTCACCTCACTGAGCATCTGAATGTCAGAAGATTGTCGAGAACAAAAGAATATCCTGAAAAATATTAATGAAAATAAACAAAGAAAAGAAAGGGGGTAAGAACCCAGTGAGGAATAACACTCCAGAACGCCTCATACAAGCCTCACAAAGATTGTTTTGAAAATAATTCAAAAAGACCACATGTAGGTATAGATAAGTATACATATATATACATGTTATATAGATAATAGCTTATCGAAAGCCATTTCAAAATTGTTCGTAAACAAAGCAACTAGCATGAACGCATGCATATTAGTAATAATGATATCAGTTGCAAAATAAGTAATATGGAACTAGAGTCAGAGGTGTGCATACAGTGCCAGAACCAGGTGGTAAAATATTTCCAAAAATATTTATATAAGTGGATATATAATAGATTTTAGAAACAAAATTGAATTTAGAATCAAAAAAAATTTTCTTCAAAAATAAAACTATTTCAAAAACAGAGTTTTGATTTTTTAAATATCACATAAGTCTGATTCAACCGATAAAAATCGAATCTAAACACTCACATTGGTCAATATCAACCTCAGGAACATGAATCTACAATTAGCCTTGCGTACATGTGTATAAATAAGGCCTTACGTACATAAGATGACCTTGCGTACGTTATCCTAAAGGTTAACATACGTTGGGATTATATTTATACACTCATTGATTTCTTTGGACCCCAGGCACGCATCAAACCATTCCTGAGGCTTGACAACTCCCAACCTTACAAAAATAACATCATTATACATCCTCAACACCTAATGAATACCTCAAACACCAGAGGATAGGATCAAAATTGAATGAAACAAATAGGAACTTGTCAGAATGCTATAGAAACTAGGTCAGAAATGGACAAGGTATTACACCTCTGGGATTTGAATTTGAATATTATTTAACACACTCACGTAAAGAATCAAAGCCATGATCTTGGAAAAACATCAATGCTTGTGGAAGATTATACAAAGCGCACAAGACTGAAGTTCCATGCACACAGAAAAAGATAAATGCACGTAATAGCCACTTGGTATCAAATTAATTCAAGTAGTGGCCACTTTACTCATTAATATGCACGCAGAAGGAAGTATAACGTGCGTTCTACTTTGATGGATCATGGACTACGCATGTAGTATCGATGACACACACGTAGCATGAGATGATGTCATTAAATTCATCATTTTTCTCTCACAGCGGCTACATTGGGTTTTGTAATGGCTATTTTTGGAAAAATGAATGTAAATAGGCATCCCTAGTCTAGAGGTAATTCAAGAATATTTTTGTGAGAGTGCCCAAGCTTTGTCATTTTGATTCTTGATTTTCTCTCTCATTGTGTTCCTGAGTTCTTGCATTCCAACTGAGCTTTGAATTGCTATTACTTACTAACTTGGTGTGAGAATATTATTTTCAATATGGGAATCTACTTGTAATCAAGATTTGGTGCTAAAGCTTGAAGTGTAGAATATGTTATCTTTGTTTGGTTCCTTGAAAAAAAAGAGGTCTTGGTTTTCTTGTGTTTGGCCAGTGAAAAACAAGGTGTAAAGGTTGCTTGTGAACCTGCAAAACAAAAGGTGTAACGATTTTCCTCAACCCGCAAGTGAGGAAGTGTTTATTGGATTGAAAGCTCTCTAGTAAGCTATAAGAGTGAACATAGTTCAAGGAGGACAAAACCACTATAAATATGGGTTTGATTCTCTATCCCTTACTCTCTTTTATTTCATTCTTGTGTGGTTGTATTTTAGATTGAGCTACTGTTTTGATTTGCAAAATATTGAAAAAGGCTTTAAACGATTTTAACTTTTAGCAAGAAATCTAATTCACCCTATCTTGGATTGCCATATTCGGATTACATATATTATTTTAGTAATTTAGCTAAATAATTAAGGGCATTTTAGGACAAAAAATTGCCTTCTTTTCTCATTTTTATAAGTATATGATATGATTCTATTTGAAACAAGATAAAATAATATCTATAAAATGAATAAAAACTGAAACTAAAAACTAAATAGATAAAGATAAAGATTTTTTGAAACAAATAAAGTTTAAGTTTATTGTTAAGATAATTACATATTAATAGATTTATCTGAAGATATAAAATTTGGATTTTTTGTTGAGATAATTAAAAATTATTTTAAAAAGTCAATAACAAGGATATGTTTGTAGTTATCAAAAAAATAAGGGTATAATAGTCTAAAAAAGTTTTGTTCACATCATGGTATTTATAAATGTTATGCTTAAATATAAAGGTTGATTGAATATATATATATTAATTATAATTTAACTTGAAAATTAAAAAATAACATTAAAAGTACAATTTCATTAATAGGAAATTACAATAATGTCTAAATATTAATAACAAAATATTTAAAATATTACATTATACTAGTTCTAAAAAGAAAATAAAATAGTTATTCGACACCATAGTTAACTTTTATTCCATCGCAACATCTAAGATGTTGCTCAAGTTGTTCCGTAGTCATATTTATAGACAAAGAAAAGGGGGAAAAAAGAGAGGCAAGCAAATCGTTGGTGAAAAAAGAAAAATAAAAGAAAAGGTGCAACAGTCAAACCCGTTGCACTGCCTAGTGAACTATGCCCAACGGTTGGTGCCCAACCGTTGGCCAGTCAGTAACCTTTCCCTAATGGGGAATAGTACTCTGGTTAGGGGTACTCTTATGTTGACTAGTAAAACCCTTATGGATTGTCTGGCTTAAGTGGTACAATCAGCCCGTAGATGGATAGAGTTATAGAAAGAGTTCTTGAGTTAAAAATTTCACATTAGTACTCCAAGAGACCCAATGAAATTTTGCAATACTAGTGATGATTTTTTGTTGTAAGGGGAGCAGATCTAATTTCGATGTTGAAAAGATTCACATTTGAGGGTGAGATTGTTAGATATGTAAATTTGAATGGTAATTGTCCCACATCTAAGAGTTGTGGTGTATATGAAAGATTTATAAGTGGTGTTGACTCATAACCTAATGTTTTAAGGTTTTGGGTAAAGATGTTAGGTCAAACCCACTTGTGTGCTCCTTCGTTAAGCCCACACATGATGCGGTTCTCTCCGAGACTTTCTAAGCTCAACAGACGATAGTTACTTCTTCATGTTGTTAGATTACAATGATTTTTCCCCTTTCAGCGTCTTTCCAAGGTTGGAAGCCTATGAATGACTTGTCAGTCACAGTGAACTGAAAATGCAGAATGGAAGAAGTTCATAGAGACTTGGGGAACAATCTTCCATAGAAAGAGCCAGGAACTCCAGCAGCAAAATAGTTGGCAAATAGAGTAGTGAAATCATTTGAAGGATGATCACTGAAAAATATTTCGAACTCCGGAAGGCTAGAGTGGCCTTCAATTTTGAATAAATCACCTGATACAAAAATGAAAGAAGTAACAAATCACTCAATACAAAAATAACAGAAAAGTAACTAACAAATTACTAAATAAAAATTGTCATATGCATGAACGTTTTTCACAAATGCCATTTTGAATAAAAATTCCCAGAAAATTACCTATTCAGAAACAAAATAGTCGGCAACACAGCTGCAAATCATGATTTAAAATGTCACATTACATGTAATTTCCACTTTTTGAGAAAAAAAAAGAAAGACAAATCAAATTCACAAAACATCTGCCACTTGGTACAAGGTTATCTTGTGCTTTCTTGGAGAAGTTTAAGAAAATATTGCAGAGGCTTTTGGTAATTATGAAGACTTTTGGAAATTAGATTTTTGGCATATTTCTGACCTAACTCAATGGAAAACGACCTAATTCAATTATTTTGGACGTATTCTGGACCAAATTCAATGGGTTTTTGACGTATTTTGGACGCTTTTTGTCAAATTTGATCGTTTAGATCTCGAAGATGTGCTTTTAACATCTTCGAAAAGTGTTTGAACCTTTTTAATTTTCAGTAGAAGTTTCGATTTCTAATGCTGTTTGTGGCGTTTTTTATTTTATTTTATGTCTATCTTATTACTGAGGACTTTTAAAACTTTTACTTCTTTTTTGACAAATTTTAGGTCAACTGTACAAAGTCATAGAAATATTTTGTAGTTTTTCAACTTTTGGCGCAGTCATATTGAGGACTGCGCCGATGTGTTGCCCTATTTCCCTTCCCAATTTTCGTTATTCCTTAGTGAACCAACAAATTTTAATATATACTTTTCGGGTATTTTGTTGAATCATTAGAATTGTAGAAGACTACTTCTGATATTTGTACATGAATCAATAGATCTAGTGTTTATCCCATTTATTTTATTGATTCTGTTACGTCACATAATAAGAAATTTGAATCGCATCTGTAATGAGCAACCATTGAAAGGAATTTTTATCTTTGAAAATCAAATTACAAAAATAAGTCAAAAATTATGGTTATCATTTTATATGTGACATTTTACCTTTTGTACGCTCAAGCTGAAACTAGGAAAAAAAAACCCATAAAACAACTGAAAAACAACTAAAACACTACCCAATTTGTACTATGAGGAACAACAAAAAATTAGGTAGATTTTTTGTTATTTGTCGGTAGTTTTATGGTTTTTTTTTTGTTATGGCCTTACATGTAAAATGTAAATTTGGGGGTCTACAATGTAAAAGGCTGTCGAAATTGTGAAAACTATAATTCTAGGCATACAAATGTAATTTTTATTTTCAATGGTCATAGGCCGTAATTTCTTAAAAAAGCGAAAAAAATCGTGACTTCACTTTAAGTTGATCGCATAGACCAACTTAAATAGACTACTACTCCAACTTAAGTAGCTGCAACTCAGTGCACAAGTCTATCTGCAATATTGAACAAACAAACCCCAGTTAGCAGGCGTATATATGATGAATTGGATTTTTCACTGAGCATAAGCAATTTGTGAATTTAGTTTATAAAAATAGAACTTTGGCATCTATAACACTCTGTATAACCCAGTTAAAAGATATATTGCTGATATTGCTTTTGTTTGTGTCATTGATTGACGCAAATAAATATTTACCAATTATCAATTGGTAATTGAGAAGACTTATAAACCAGATCATGAAACTTGAAAAATGGCAGGCTGTTCTAATCAGATTTGATCATGTCTAGGAAGATTTCTTTTTATGATCATTATATATATTTTTCAAACTTTTTTTAACATAATTGTTGTTGAACCAATGGAGGTTCACATTTGGATCCTCTTATTTTTTAATGATGAACAAAACTTGGGAAGAAAAGACATGCCAAAAGACGAAATTTCAAGAGTTACTCGAGTAGGAAACATAGTTACTCGAGTAAGTTCAAGTTCCAGAAATGTTCTAATTGTTGAAGTTACACGAGTAAGATGAAAGTTACGCGAGTGTACGAATGCTGAAAATGAGAGTTACTCGAGTAAGAAAAAAAGTTACTCGATTAAGTGATGAAACTAGAAGATACATTGATTTGGAAGTTACTTGAGTGAGGAAATGGTTACTCGAGTAAGTGGGCTTTATGGTAAACAAGATCTAAGCCAATCAAGTCAAATATGGAAGAAAATCAGCGTGCAATGGTCAAAAGTCATCGATTACTCGAGTAGAGAAATGTGTTACTCAAGTAAGTCAAGTGCAAAATTTCAACTTTGAAGGTCAAAACTGGAGTTACTTGAGTAGAGTCTTTTGTTACTCAAGTAAGCACTCAAAAGGAAAGAAAATCATATTGATTTCACACTCCAACGGTTATCTATTGAACCACAACAGAAAGAAATCTTTAATGAAGTATAAATATATCTCAATGACTCTAGAAACGTACAGAGAATATACATATACACATCTATCTTTCAAGAGACCAAGCTAGAGAGGAAACCAAGAGCTTCAAGTTTATATTCTTATTTCTAGTATAGAGCTAGCACTTGCATTTATTCATATTGGGTGTGGAAAGGTTTGTTGTGAACATTAGAAAACAACGTTGTAAGGGCTTTAGAGGGTGAGCCTAGGAGAAAATCAACCTTGGTTTATTTTTGAACCAGAATCAAGTATTATAAGAGTTCTCACTTGGCTTGAAAGTAAATGTGGCATTGGAGGTGTTGAGGCGGGAATCAACCTCCTTGTAAGGCCTTGTTGGATTGAGCCGTAATCAATCATAATTGATAGGTTGCATTTCATGCATGATTTACATTGCACTTTATGTTTGTTTTGCATTATAAATTGTTATTATTTGTGTGTTTTTATGTTTTTATGCTTTTATGATTCTTTGGTGTTTTAGGTGGAATATTGGTGACACATAAAGATTTGGAGTTGTTTCTGTGTATTTTAGCCCGAAGATGTATCTCTGTGTGACCACGCCATAGTTGACAAGCATTGACCAAGTTTGACCACATGCATTGTGTTTTAAAGGCTTCTAACTCAGTTTTATTGTTGGATCAAAACAACTAGCTTTATTATTATTTTTTATTATCTATTTTCCAGGGAATCTAGGTTTTTCTAATTAGGAGATGTATTTAAACAAAAATTTCTCTCTCCTCCATCATTCTCTCATTCACCCACGCACAAGCAGCAACCACCATTCTCTCTCAACTTTGGTTTTCTTTCATCTAGCATGTGTAACTAAACACCTTTCTAGTTAAGGTATTTCGAAGTTCAATCCATTAACGTTGTGAGACTTTTGTTTTAATTGTTATAAAGTATTTCGAGTATTTGTTCAGTTTATGTGCCTGAGTTCTTTTATTATTGTTTATGTTGATTGCATGTTGTGGTCAATTGTGTGATTGGATGAACAACATATCATTATTTAGGATTTATAGTACGTCACATTAGTCCTAATATAGGTAACAAACAATGTGAATTTATGTTTTGGACATTGTTCATTGTTGTGGAACTGAATAATCTGGTTTAAATGAATCACGACGTTTTTGGTTTCACTAGCTAGGATAGATGTCTCTTTAATTCGTATTGCTGCCATAGATGAAACCTTGTCAGGGCGTCCCGGGGGTTGTCTAATGGTTAGGAAAATAGTCTTCATGGCGTCCCAGAACTATCGAACAGGTAAGAAGAGATTGGTTAATTGAGTGTGTCACCGTTAACTTTAACTCTATCTATTCGAATGCTTTGTACTGATCTTTCGAGTATGTGATCAATTTATTGGATTGAACGAAGAAGTACATGAGCTAGGCTTTATCATTATTGAATTCTTTTTACTTTTATTGCTGCTATTTTATTCTGTGTTGCGAACTTTAATTTCTGCTTGCTTTCAGTTTCGGTTTTCAACTACATTTTCAACAATCGCTTTTTACTTTTCTGTTTCTACAATTAAACAATTTTTGACTAGTCTATATGGATCGACCCTGCTCACTGCTTTACACTATTTTTAGTGGTTCCGAGCAGGTTAATATTATTTTGGTGGTTTGACACGCTATCAAATTTGGCGCCATTGTCGGGGACTGGTGTTTCGAATTTTATTTATTTTCTTTACTACTAATCTTTTCTCCTTTTTGTATGCGTTCCTCTTTGTCTGCAGATAGTCTTCTGTCTGATCTTCAGATAGAGAAGACTGCTAAACAATTAAGGAAAAAAGATGAATAATTGGAGTTCTACTCCAAAAATCTCTCAAAATATAAAAGCTTGATGAGGAACAAGATGAGGGAAAGAGAAAAGAAGGCAAGAAAGAAGAAGAAAAGAAGAAGAAGAGAAAATAGCTCTTCTTCAAGTAGTGATGAAGATGATCGACCCACACATTTGTGCTTAACGACACATTAGGTATTTCTTTTTCTTAAATTTGTTTTTCTTTAATTTTCTTTAAAATACAGTATTTGCATTATTTTGGAGATTATGATGACTTTTTTTTGTCATATGCATGGTTTCGAAATATAAAGGGGGATAGAGTTTTTTTTAATAAATGCGTAAATTGATTTTGAAATGGGAATAAAAACTTGTTTATTGTTATTTTTTTCTTCTTCTTGATGATTACAAAAAGTTGGAGAGGAGTATTGAAAGAATTTGCATTATTTTTGCATGGTTCTCTCCTCTTGACAAGGATAAAATCCTTGATCAAATTTATTGTCCTTGATGTAGGATTCAAATTCATGGAGGTTTTGTTATCATCAAAAAGGGGAAGATTGTTGAACCAAGGAAAGTTCATATTTGGATCTTATTATGTTTTGATGAACAAAACTTTGGAAGAAACGAAATGCCAAAAGGCAAATTTTCAAGAGTTACTCGAGTAAGTTTAAGTTCCAGAAAGGTTCTGCTTGTTGAAGTCATGTGAGTAAGATGAACGTTACATTAGTGCGCAAATACTGAAAATGTGAGTTACTTGAATAAGAAAAAAAGTTACTCGGGTAAGTGTTGAAACAACAAGATACATTGATTTGGAAGTTACTTGAGTAAGTAGATTTTATGCTAAACAAGATCTGAGGTAATCAAGTCAAATATGGAAGGAAATCAGCGTGCAATGGTCAAAAGTCATTGATTACTTGAGTAGAGAAATGTGTTACTCGAGTAAGTCAAGTGCACAATTTCAACACTGAAGGTCAAAACTGGAGTTACTCAAGTAGAGTCTTTTGTTACTCGAGTAAGCACTGAAAAGGAAAGAAAATCATATTGATTTCACACTCAAACGGTTATCTATTGACCCACAACGGTTATAAATCTTTAACGAAGTATAAATGCATCTCAAATGACTCCAGAGATGTACAGAGAATATACATATATTCATCTATCTTTCAAGAGACCAAGCTAGAGAGAAAACCAAGTGCTTCAAGTTTATATTTTTATTTCTAGCATAGAGCTATCACTTGTATTTATTTATAAATACTTTGGGTGTGGGAAAGGTTTGTTGTAAACCTTAGAAAACAAATTTGTAAGGACTTTAGATGTGTGAGCCTAGGAGAGAATCAACCTTGGTTTATTCTTGAATCGGAATCAAGTATTGTAAGAGTTCTCACTTAGCTTGAAAGTGAAGGCCTTGCAGGTATTGAGTCAGAAATCAACCTCTTTGTAAGGCGTTGTTGGATTGAGACATAATTAGTCATCATTATAGTGAAACGCCTAAGTGAGACTTAGGTAATGGACGTAGGTAAGGTTGGACATGTTAGTTATGTTCTAGGGCCCAATGATATTGTAATCTATTTAATTAAATAAAATGAGGTATTATTTTGTCTAGTTATTATTCTTGTACATAGTTAACTTGATAAAATGTCCATGAATGGTTATTCTACTTAAGTTAATTCAAATACGTGATTTGATAGTAGAACCTTAAGACTCAAAAGAATAACATTCTAAATTATCCCTAGTCGATTGTTATCAAGGGAGTGATAATAAACTAAGACTAGTATGTGATTTGTAAGATGACCGTGTTCTATAAGGTCATGGGATATAGAGATATCAATCAGAGGCATAAATACATGTTAGGTAACATTGTACTGGATCGATCCATTCATGAGAATACTACATGGTTATATGTCATAAGTAGTTATCATGCAATGCTTATACTGAAAATCCTTATACCTAAAATAGCTATTGATTCTAGGTGAGGATTAGTATACTTTGACCATTTGCCTAACGCCTTCCATAACTGGGGGCAAGAATAAAATTGATTAGGTATGCTAAGAATCATGCTAGAAACATGAGTGAAGTGAAGGGATTACCACTCTCTCATAAGAGAGAAGATATCACCGGTCACTTGATAAATGACACTAAGTAGTGCATGGCCATGCCCAAATGAAATGATAAAAGAGTTATCATTTATTTCATTAAGTCAATGTCATTTAGAGATCAATAAATGTTTTAGCAACAAATGAGGGTGACATGTTCTATGCCTCATGCTAATCATGATATCGAAAGGTAAAGGATTGTATAAGGTTGCAATTAGGTTTGTTGGCTCCAGTCGACATTCGTTCAATTTGGATAGTCACTACGTCTTGCTAGAGGCCCCTAGTGATTTATGAGTATTAATGTATATTAAAATCATTGAAAATATTGAATGAACCTACGGGATCGCACACGAAAGATCTGAAACGAGTTTTATCTCTCTTCTTGCAATTAGGTCAAATGTTGACTTAAGGTGCATAGGTGAATTTTGACTATGGTTAGTATGGGTTAATTATATGATAATTCATCCCATGACATGTTTAATTAATTAGTCATGGATTAATTTATTAAATAAAGGTCCATATAGTGTGAGGAAATTAAGCTCAATGGTCATATCCTAAAAGTTAGGAGCCTTTCCCTTTAAAGTAAGAATTAGACTTCCTAACCCAAAAGGACAAATGTGGTCGGCCATGACATGATATATTAGGGTTTTTTGAGACATCATATCCCTAATAGTATCACCCTAACACTATATAAAGACCTAAGGTGTGATGCTACATCTAACTCTAATTGAGTTGGTGTTTT
>CAODLS010847116.1:0-10560 GCA_948243855.1 Flueggea neowawraea
TCTTCTTCTTCTTCTTCACTCTAGGCACTACTTCATTGACCTTCGGTGTAGCACTTAGCTCTGCCTTGTTGGGTACCTGCATCACACCAGAACAAACAACCTCTGCAACCGAATGTGAGTTAGAACGGTGTTGAACCTTAGAGTCCTTAATTTGCACACATTCATCTCCTACTCTAAGTGTCAACACCCGATCATAAACATCCACAATGGACCTAGAAGTGGCTAAAAATGGTCGGCCTAGGATCAATGGTGTTTTCGCATTACACATCATATCAAGAATCATAAAATCAATAGGAAACATCAAATCTCCTACCCTAACCAAAACATTCTCTACAATACCCCTAGGCTGCACAACAGATTTATCAGCTAATAGCACCGGCACCCTAGTCAGCATGGGTTCTCCTAACTCCAATTTTTCAAACAATTCATATGACATCACATTCACTAGCTCCTAAATTAGCTAATGCATTTTCAATATGCAAACTACCAATATAGAGAGGGACAAAGAAACTCCCTATGTCCTTTGATTTCGCAAGTAGCTCAAGTGACGTCTGAGGTAACTCAACATTCTTTTTCTTCTCAGCTTCAATCAAAGGTTGTTGCTGCTCTGTTCCAGTGGTAGGTTTCTCACTGGCACAAGTGGCCACTTTAACTTGCTTCCTTCTAAGTAGTGTTGTAGAATATGGAATCTGAGGCTTGTATTCTCTAAGCACATTTCTTAGCTCAACTTCTTCTACTTTATTCGCCTTAACATTTTTCCTTGGAGCCTCTTCTTCTTTCTTGCAACCATCCCCTCTGCTCACAAAAATAGCATTCACGTGCTTCCTCGGGTTTGTTTCAGTGTTGCTTGGTAGGGAGCCCGATTGTCTTTCAGATAACAACTTAGCTATCTGACCAACTTTATTTTCCACATTGTGGATAGATGAATCCAGATTCCAAATTGAAGCCCCTTGGTTCATTAATGTAGTCTCTATTTGGGTGAACCGTTTTTCTGAGGTCTCGATATATTTGCTCATTAGGTCCTCAAAGTTGGACTTCAGTGGTTGTTGTGGCTTCTGAAAACTAGGTGGGTGAGTCTGTCTCTATTGATTCGAACCTCCCCATGAAAAATTCGGGTGATTTCTCCACCCTAGATTATAAGTATTGCTGTAGGGATTGTTCTGTTGATACGGAGCATTACTCATGTGGCTCACCTCTTTCATGCCATCCTGAGTCCCTTGACCATCAACATAGGCTATTTTTGTGTTCCAGAGAACCCATCCATTTTCTTGCTCAAAGCCTCAACTTGAACAATGTTGTCACTGCATCCACACCAAACACCCCTGCTGGTTTAGCTGGTTTAGAACATGCTGAATGCCACTGGTAATTGTTCATAGCCATTTCCTCAATCAACTCATGCGCAGCCTCTGGTGTCTTGTTGTTCAGGGTACCTCTTGCTGCAGCATCAATCATCTGTCGAGTCCCATGGTTCAAACCATTGTAGAATGTTTGAACTTAGAGCCAGGTTGGTAACCCATGATGTGGACATCTCCTCAACAACTCCTTGAACCTCTACCATGTATCATAGAGAGACTCAGACTCAGTCTGTGCATAAGACGAGATGTCGTTCCTCAGCTTTGCAGTCTTGGCAAGTGGGAAGTATTTCAATAAGAATTTCTCTGCCATCTGATCTCATGTGGTAATAGAACCCCTCGGCAAAGAATGCAGCCACTGCTTTGCTCTTCCTTTTAATGAGAATGGAAACAGTCTCAAGCGTATTGCATTACTCGAGGCACCATTAATCTTGAATGTGAATTTCAAGAAAATTTTCCAATTGAGCATTCGGATCCTCGTCTTGCAACCCATCGAACTACACCAACTGCTGCACCATCTGAATAATGTTGGACTTGATTTCAAAATTGTTAGCCGCCACCGCTGGTCTGACATAATCATTGGCTGAAACGCCATATTTTCCTGAACAACCCTGCCATGAGGCTGTTCTCTCTACATCTGCTCATTACCTTTCCTCGCGCCCCTTTCCATATCAATCCCTTATTCCCTCTGTCGGAGGCTGTTTCTGAGGTTCTGAAGAGCTGTCCTCTCAATCTCAGGTTCTGCCTCGATTAATCTAGAAGAATTCCCTCTGGTCATATACTAACAAAATCCTGATGAAAACAGACAAAACAAACCAAAGCGTAATCCGGAACAGACAAAATAAAAATACGAAAAGACACAATGAGGTACGAAAACAAAACAATGCACAAAAATAAATAAACAAAACAAAAATAACAAAAATAATGAACTAAAATAAAATAAAATAAAATAAAAATTGGCTAGATTAACAAAGTGTTAGCTTCCCTAATATCCTAGTCCCCGGCAACGGTGCCAAAAACTTGGTGTTCCCAAGGCTTAACAATCCGCATTATAAATCATAATTGAGTCGCAATCCATAAACTAATTGAATGAATAACATAATCCAACATCACATAATCTGCCTAGGGTTCATCACATCTAGGTACACAATATAATTAGTTCATAACGATAGAGAGATAAACAACAGAAACAAAGAGAAATCTAGAGAGAAAAGGAAAACCCATGATTGAATCCTCCAATTCTTCGTGAAATCCCTTCGTTCTTGATGCCCAATGATGTTCTCCTTTGTTCCCACGTTTTCTGGCCTCTAAAGATGTGTATTTCTGTCTCCAAGTCGGCTCTCCTTTGAATGAATGCCAAAACCCACTTAAATAGGCGATTTAGGGCGTCTGAAGTAAGACACGAGCACGACCGTGCCCAAGTATCTCCCGTCAGTGTGCATGCAAAATCCCTTCAATTATGTGCCTTGCCATGAGACACGGACACGATTTTTGTCCATGTCAAGGCCTCTCATGTCTGTGTGTCATAAAAATGTTCGTGTCTTGGCTGCTTCATCTACACGGACACGACTTTGTGTCCGTGTCCAACACAACTCTGACCGTGTGTCTGAATTTCTGTCTGTGTCCCTTTGTTGTCAAGTTGCAGTGGGTTACACGGCCTATCCCACGGCCGTTGACTTAAGGTTCTTGTCCGTGTGTGTCCAGTTGTTCACGGTTTTGCTTCTTCAAGCTTCCCACGGGCGTGTCTTGCCATTCCAAGGCCGTGTCTCACTCCCAATGCCTCAAATGACATCGTTCAAGCCCCGTTTCGACTTGTTTTCATTCGTTTCGTCAAGACATCATCAATTTACCTGAAAAACACAATATAAAGCGTAGAAGTACCAAAACTAATGATAAACGCTCAATTCGTATTCAAAACAACATAAATTGATGCACATAAATACGTATGAATATGTGTTAATCAGGTGCCAATATTTCCACAGGAGATTATATAATCACACCCAGATTTGTGTTGTAGTCAACTTTTGAGCGTTTGAGTCAAAATATGGGGTCCAATTTTGCAACATAAGCGTTCCAGGCTTCAAATCAATTTCCCCTATGACACAAGAGACGAGATTTCTCCTCATGTGTATTCAAAATACTATGGTAGTAGCCCCGACCCAGAGAGATTAAACGCCATTCCTTCAAACCCCATATGGAGGTTAACTTCTTCTTCAAATCCTAGACCTTCCAAGGTGATTCTCCCTTAAGCAAAACCACCCGTCCAATAACAGCATTCTCACATAGTTTGAGACGTTCAGCGTAAGCTTTTTCGTTGATCTTAACTGAAACAAAGCCTCCTTTATTTTCAGGAAGAAATAGAAGCTGAGGGCAAGGCAACAACAGGCCCCTTGACGGCAACAACAGAAGACACAAAATTTTGTTGTCCTCGTTGATCAGATTGTGGAGGCGTTGTTGTCCTTAAGTCGACAATCGCATGTGTGTCGACAGGTGTAGTCGCAGCTGTGATCGAAGAGTTCTGCTGTGATTGGGGATGCATCGTTTTCTTCAAATTGGCAATCGCCGACGTGTTGACCGACGGAGTCACAGATGGCATCTAGAAAGTCTGCTGAGCGGCATCAGTGGGATTCAAAGGCTTCACAACACCCTGTGTAGGTACGTTGTAATTGGGTTTCGAAGGTTCCACAACAGCTTGCACAGAGGCGACGTTGACGGGTTTCGAAAGATTCAACACCGGTTTCTGCTTGGAGAAGAAATCTGTGATGTCAACGTAGCAGTCCAGAGGGAAGGGAGAAGGCCGGTGATTAGAAGGCCGAGAGGCGGCCATTTCCGGTGGCGGAGACGCGTAGTAGAAGAAATCATTTCCGACAAATTCGGAGCTCTGACATTTCCCTCAAAATTATTGTTTCGATCATTCCCCTCCGTTACATTTTTGAAATTAAAATGCATGTTGTTGGATTATTGAAACTGAAATAAAAAAAAAAAAACTATGTAATTACCTCTTTATTTTTCTGGGTAGTTTCAAGTTATATGGTATTGGGCCTCTAATAGCGGAGGGAGGTGGGATCGGCCGATTTGATGACCGGAGGACTCGTATCACCTTCATCGCCAATCTCATCTCCGTTTTTTAGCCTTCTTCGATATCTGACTCTACCGCTGTCGTTGCTGCTGTTTTGCATATCAAACTAGCCAGTAATTTATTGCATTAATCTATATATTACTATAAGTATTTATTTTTTGTCCATATCATCATATGTACACTCAATAAATTAAAAGTGACATGTAATAAATAGATTTTATTTTAATTATTATTTTAATATTTATTAATTTATGTATCATATATTTATTTAGAATATATATTAAGATATATATTAAGAAAAGACAAAAAAAAGCATTAGTTTAAAAGAAAATCTATCCCTATCCCATAAAAATTGATAATTATTATTTCATTGACAAGTACGAATACTACACGTAGTCAATCTCCTAATAATAAACAAGTCCTCACAGTCACGCTATCGTACTTGCCGACTAACAGAATTGATGTTGCTTTGTTAACGGTGTTCTGATATTTCTGTTACCGACATAAATAACTGTGATAATACTTTTCAATCTTTGGCAAACTCAACTGTGTTGCCACAGCGATGAAAATTCAATTCAAGAATTTTAATTTGGTACTGTAAACGTAATTGGTTTATTAGTAAACTCCATATTGTTCAAATTTTCTGCTTCTAGATAACGTGACCAAGGAAACTTTTGCTGCTGTTCAATCTGCTAAAATTCAACAAGCCATCTTTCTTAATTACTTTGCTGGACACACAGTAAAATGTCCTTCTTCGAAAGTGAACAGCAGCAGCCACTCCTAATTTTTTAGACTACTCGCAATTTTTGATCTTTAAAATTATTTTATAAAATATTTGTTTAATATTATTATTATTATTATTTTATTAAAATATTTAGTTTTTAATTTCTCAATTTTTTCATTCGTAATTCAGGATCCCAGTAAGAAACTTGCGGGACGTCTACTCAATTTTCCACTAAACACAATTTTATTTTAATTCTCAATTTTTATCTACTACTTATTTAATACTTTCCACCCTAAATTCATTACAATAAAAAATATTCATTCAAATAAAAATAATTTATTAAAATAAAAATATTACATTAAAATAAAAATAATTTATAAAATTTAAAAATTAAATAAAAAATTACCTTAAAATTAAAATATTACAAATAAAATATTAAATATTACATTAAAATAAAAATACTTTCTACCTTAAATTCATTAAAACAAAAAATATTCATTAAAATAAAAATAATTTATTAAAATAAAAATAATATTATATTAAAAAATAAATTCATTATTAAAATAAAAAATAATAATATTATAATAATATTAAAAAATAATACAAGATATTAATTTGATACTTTATAAATTTAAATTTTAAAAAAATATTATCAAACTAAAAATAACAAATAAAAATTACCAATTTATTTAAAACAAATAATTTAATTTAAAAATTAAAAATAATTTAAAAAATTAATCAAGTCATATATATTTATTAATAACTCTAATAATTTTATTTATTAAATTAAATAAAAAAGACAAAAAATAATTTTAAATAATAAAAATTAAAATAATAAAATAATTTAAAATAAAAAATATCATAATTTTAATAATATATATTAAAAAATAATTTATAATAAATATTATTTTATTTAGTGTGGAAACCATTGATCTTTACAGCCAAAGCGACGGACTAGCAAACAGAAACGCAGTAATGCATCTCGGTCTGGGGTTTCCGTTGCTAACCCCGTTACAAACAGCCCATTTCATTTCTTTTTAATTTCTCTGCAGAGAACTCAAAAAATCATTATTTGGGTTCCATTGAATCAAGTTAGTCATCAGTTTGTGTGTGTGTGTGTGTTAATTTTTATGGCAATGGAAAGTGGTGGCAGTGAAATATTTAGAGCAGGTAGTTTAAGAAGAGGAGGATCTTCAATATGGAGAAACAATGCTGCCGATGTTTTTTCGAAATCTTCAAGAGAAGAAGATGATGAAGAAGCTCTGAAATGGGCTGCACTTGAGAGATTACCAACTTATGATCGGTTAAGGAAAGGTATAGTCTTTAGTGCTTCGAAAGGTAAAGTTAGTGAGATTGATGTTCACAATCTTGGTTTCCAAGAAAGGAAGAATTTGCTTGAGAAATTGGTCAAGGTTGCTGAAGAGGATAATGAGAAGTTCTTGTTGAAGCTCAAGAACCGTATCGACCGGTAATCTTTTCAACTCACAAATTTTGTATGCGTGTAGTATAGGATGACTTTGTTTTGATGCTTTGAGCCGGTTGGTTTGGTTTGATGTCTCTTAAAGTTCGTGCGAAGATGACTCCAGTACGAATAGTCTATTAAATTTATCTTAAATAGTTAATTGAGGCTATTTTACTTTTAATTTTTGCAGTGCTATTATTAATTTTACCATTTAATCTTATGTGATGAACTAAAAATAACTACAACTAATGATTTAAAATCATATTAATTTTTTTTTTTGAGTTGAAGGATTACTGAATATATTTCTTATTAGTTGAGGTCCTACTTTATCTAACAATTAAGCTCTTTTTCTTTTCTTGTTGGTATTATGTTTGATTAAAGTCATCAATTTTTCTTGTGTGATGCTGTCACAGGGTGGGCATTGATATTCCAACAATTGAAGTAAGTTTCCAGAATCTAAATGTTGAGGCAGAAGCCTTCGTTGGAGGCAAAGGTTTGCCTACTTTTCTCAACTTCTGTGTTAATATAGTAGAGGTAACACACATGCAAGATTTTTCATGTGTTTTACAGTCATGGAAGTTTATGTTTTGTATTGAGTTCATTTTTTCCTCTGGTTCTAACGCATTAAAATTCTTGAAATTTAAAAGGGTTTTTTGAATGCTTTTCATGTACTTCCAAATAGAAAGAGGCACTTTACCATCCTTAAGGATGTCAATGGAATCATCAAGCCAACAAGGTTAGATATGTAATCAAGATTCTGCTCCTGTTTAGAGCTTTCAATCTAGCAAAATATTCTGAATCTTTTTGTTTTTGATAAGTTATTTTATTTGCTCCCGTGAGAAATTAAACCCACGATCCTTTAGTGCTAGAGTGTACTCTAGTACCAATGAGCTACAAAACCATTGGTTATGATTTTTTGTTTAATACTTGATTTTCATTGTAGAATGACTTTGCTTTTGGGTCCTCCAAGTTCTGGAAAAACCACTCTCTTGTTAGCATTGGCAGGAAAGCTTGATCCCAATCTAAAGGTAGGCTTCTGAGTTTAATTTTTAGTAATGTGTTTTGTTCATTTAGGCCACAATCATTTGATAATTTTGAGTTTCTATTTCAGGTTACTGGAAAGGTGACTTACAATGGGCATGAAATGAATGAGTTTATTCCACAAAGAACATCTGCCTATATTAGCCAACATGATACCCATATTGGAGAAATGACTGTAAGAGAAACTTTGGCCTTTTCTGCTAGATGCCAAGGAGTTGGCTCACTACATGGTTAGCTTTGATGCATTATAATAATTTTCTTTTCAGTGATTTTCCTTTGATGAAGTTTACTATCCCATAATATAAGCTTGACTTAATATTGTTGGTGCTATCGATTTTGCAGAGATGCTGGCAGAGTTAACAAGAAGGGAGAAAGCGGCCAATGTCAAGCCTGATCCTGATATTGACGTCTTTTTAAAGGTAAATGAAAATATCAATGTAGAATACAGTTAATTAGAAGGATTGAAGGAGAGAATTCAAAAAAATATGATTGATGGCTTTTTTGTTTGGTTGTCCTTTAAAAAAGAGGTATTGTTAGATGTTGCTGTTCTGTCATTAATTTGTTCAATGACATATTTCTGGTGTAATAGGCAGTGGCAACAGAAGATCAAGAGACCAACGTGGTGACAGATTATGTGTTGAAGGTAATATATGAGAAAAAATCTGCAGTTATACTATTTCACCAGATTCCTTTGAAAATCAGACCTACAATAAATGTTTAAAGTGTTTGACAACAATGTCTATCAATGTGCAGATTTTAGGACTTGAAGTCTGTGCTGATACTATGGTGGGGGATGAAATGGTAAGGGGTATTTCTGGAGGGCAAAGAAAACGTGTTACAACTGGTAGAATAACATTCATTAACTTAATTCTTGTGTCAAAGTACAATATTCTCCCCATTTTTTTTAGATTTTCAATGATCAAATTGCAGGTGAAATGCTAGTCGGACCAGCAAGGGCACTCTTCATGGATGAGATTTCTACTGGTTTGGACAGCTCAACAACCTACCAAATTGTGAACTCGCTGAAGCAATCTAACCACATTCTCAATGGAACTGCTGTGATTTCACTCCTCCAGCCAGCACCAGCGACTTATGATCTCTTTGATGACATAATTCTCTTTTCAGATGGCCAGATCGTCTATCAGGGTCCCCGTGAGCATGTTCTTGAATTTTTTCAACAAATGGGTTTTAAGTGCCCTGAAAGAAAAGGCGTGGCCGACTTCTTGCAAGAAGTAAGCCTAACAAGTGCAGTTGTATTATCGTTGGTGTGTTACAAGATGGAAACTTTTCATATGATGCTTGAAAATATTCCTAAATGATGAGTTTATTGTAGGTTACATCTAAGAAGGATCAGAAGCAGTATTGGGCACGCAAAGAGCAACCTTACCGATTTGTTACTGTCAAGGAATTTGCCGGGGCATTTCAGTCATTCAGAGAGGGAAGAAGTATTGCCGAAGAATTAGCTGTTCCGTATGATAGGTCTAAGAGTCACCCTGCTGCTTTAGCAACCAAAAAGCATGGTGCCAGAACGATGGACTTCCTCAAGTCTAACTTTGCAAGAGAATACTTGCTCATGAAGAGGAACTCATTTGTTTACATTTTCAAAATCAATCAAGTAATAATTTTTAATTTTATTTCTATTATCTTTTGTTCTTCTTCTATGAAACTTTGCATAAATTGATGGCATTTACCCGCTTCTGCGTCCAGCTTACTATAGTGGCACTCATAGCTATGACGGTCTTTTTCCGAACTGAGATGTGACGAGATAATGTTGCAAAAGGAGGAATTTACATGGGTGCTCTGTTTTTTGGTGCCATGATGATCATGTTCAATGGCATGGCGGAGTTGTCCATGTCAATTGTGAAGCTTCCTGTGTTTTACAAGCAAAGGGATTTCCTTTTCTTTCCTGCTTGGGCATATTCTATTCCTCCCTGGCTCCTTAAGATCCTGATCTCGTTTGTGGAAGCAGCTGTTTGGGTGTTCATGACATATTATGTCATTGGATTTGATCCTAGTGTTGGCAGGTAAAGAGTAACAGAAAAGATTATTTATTTCTGATTGCACATTAGTACTTCGTTTGCCTGATGTCAACCAATAATTTACATTTTGCAGGTTATTCAAGCAATACTTACTTATGGTTGCTATAAACCAGATGGCTTCTGCACTATTTCGATGTATTGCTGCGGGTGGAAGAAAAATGATTGTTGCCAACACCTTCGGCTCATTTGCACTGCTTGTACTTTTCGCATTGGGTGGTTTTATTCTCTCTCGAGGTATATACAATTTGGCTTTCATATGCCTTCTTTGGACCAACCCATCTTGGATTTGATTTGAGGCAAATGCTAGCAACATTTTCTTTATCCGCTTTCTTAGACCCTTCCTCTAAAACTTTGACACTTGACTCTATAAACTTCATTCTCTTTTCATACCTTGTTTATCTTAAGAGGGACACCAAATGTCAAATTCTTAAGGAATTGTCTAAGAAAGTGTTGCTAGCATTTGGCTTTGACTTAATGAAGTTGTACTAATCTGTTTTCTTTGGTTCAATATGGCAGAGGATGTAAAGAAATGGTGGATATGGGGTGGTAATCTCCCCTTATGTATGCGCAACATGCAATGTTTGTTAATGAGTTTTTGGGGAATAGTTGGAAGCATGTAATGCTCTTCCACTTTTGGACTTCTCTCTCAATATGCAACTACATTTTCATTGGTTTTGATAAGCATGTCTCAACATTTGAGCATTGGAGACAACTCTCAATATAATGACATTGGAACTTTGTTCTTTAATTAATTATATATTTTAATTTGTTTCCGAGTTTCAGATCCCCAATGGCACAACAGAGCCCTTAGGAATTCAAGTTCTGAAATCTCGTGGATTCTTCACTGAAGCAAAATGGTATTG
>CAODLS010847131.1:0-16581 GCA_948243855.1 Flueggea neowawraea
ACACTAAATTTTCATAATTTAGGATTTATAATTGTTGCCGCCCAAGCTCAACATATGTGCTCTTATGACTCAACATCAATCAGTTTTACAAGCAACGAATATCATAAATAATATGACAAACAACAAGACATAATTGCACAACAGTAAGTCATAGCAATACACATATATTTACTATCCAACCAAAATTAAACTAGAATAGCCTCTTATTAATCTTTGAATCGAAATATACACCAGGTGTACATTTATCATCTTAGTCTTAATAATTAACCATAATATATTTAATTTATATATAGTAAATAATGATTATTTGGATTCACTTTTAAAGTCCACTCGACTTAGGGGAATCCATGTTGGTCATCTCAATTATTTAGACAAACTCAATAATTGGATAATATATTCAACATATTAAATATTACATATTAAATTAAGGCAAATCAACATAACAATAAGCCAAAAAATAATAAATGAAATCAATATCATTTATTGAACCAACATGATATCCAAACAATCAATTTCAATGTTAATACACGTACATTAACATTGGTCAACATAAACACAAAAATAATGCTTAAATATCCCCAAAATAATTTTAAAACCATATAGCACTAAGCTAATACTTACCAATTTGGATACATAATGGACCACAATCCAATATGTTAGAATAGAATTCAAATTGGTTGTACAAACTTTTCGAGAATTCTATAAATCAAACGACCTTAAAGTGGATCTACTACTTCTCATGATCTTTCTTCGCGATCATGGTTTAATATTGGGCATACAAATGTCAAAACGTTTTTATTTTCGAGAATCTCCAAGTATCTTTCCACGATGCTTAGGGAATCATATTTCCATGAAATTCTAGTATGGACCAATACATTTGACCAATATTGGTTATGATAATCATAATCTCTTATGAAGTAAGCGAACCTTCATCACCTATGCACACGTATGCACAATTATTTTATTCTTTTTATGATCTCCACAATCCCAAAATACTCGTTTTGGGAGTCGTGCAAATTCTCCCTTAATTCGTACATCCTTCGATGCAACATGGTTTTACCTCATTCGCATATTCGTAATAAATTACAAATAAAACGGGTATATACGCACTCGCGTATTCCCCAAATAATTAAAATCTTATTTCAATTATCTAAATGAGAATCATATTTGCATGTTTTAAAATCAATTATTTTGAAAACTAATTTCCAAAATAATTCTTTGCAGAAAACACTTTTTTCAAAATTTTTAAACCACTTTTAATATTCAAAAAAATTAGAAAAATAGTTTTGGAACTCAAAAAATTGTGAAAAATATGTCAAAAATTCCAGAAAAATCCAAATTTGAAGGTCGAGACATGTGTCACGTGTCGACATGTGCCACATGTCCATACCACAGGCACACACGCTCGATTCCAGATTCTGCCACATGTCTTCGTCGCGTAAAGACACGTGTCATGTCAGACACGTGTCACAATTTCATTGGTCCAAAAATTGGATGACGTATATGCCACGTGCTATCGTGACGTGTGTGACACGTGGTTGTAGTGCCACATGTCATTTTCTCATTAGTACACGTGGCGAGTCAAACCAAAAAATTCTTTCGAAAGCTTCCGCCACGTGTTGATCAATGAGTGGTCCATGTCTCGGTTAACTTTGATAGAAGTTATTGCTCCGCCAAGTGTTGTGTAATGAGTGGCCGTGTTGACAAATCACAACTCGCCACGTCGTCATTCTTATTAGATGAAAAATTCATCTGTAAGCTTCACTCAGTATCTTTCGATCGGATTTTCGTCGATTTGATGATCTTCAAGATATAATTTCGCAACGAAACTTGGGCAACTAATGTTTTTGAGGTTGCTGATCTCAAATCTTTTATCAGAATTTTGAAAATCCAACTTTCAGTTTTGGGCTCCGGACGGACTCGAACCAAAAACGACGTTCGGAACAAAAGAATACAATAAATTCACAGTAGATATTACAGACAGATACGAACAAGAATTTTGAATCATAATCCAAAATTCGTTATCCGCTTTGATACCACTGAAGGAATCTAACTACAAGTTTAACAGATAAACAGTATATAATAGTATGCTCGAGTTACCTACCTCGATTCCAGCAGACGCTCGACCCAACCAGTAGCGGAAGACAACAAGATCAGGATCGGTTATATATTGGTCTCGCAAGCAAACCACGGTCGGGTTGGCGACGAGAGTGCTCGTCTTTTTCGCAGCATATATGCCACACGGATCGGGAGCAGAAGGAAGAGCTCACTTAGCTCTTGTTCTTTTCATGAAAACCATGAAAGTGAGAGAGGAAGATGACGTGAGAGTGGAGGGAGATGAATGAAAGACCATTTTCTTTCTTCCTCATTTTTCTCTCTTTTCTCTCACGTTTGGTGACTTTGGAAGAATGAAATTTCATTCTTTTATTCTTTACTTATAGGCCTTCAATTGGGCTTTCGGCCCAATAGGCCTATAAGTCCAATGGGCTTAGTACACGGCCCTTTTAGGCCCATCTCAATTGAGCTCGTCAATTGGTCTAGGTCCACAGTCTTTGTTCACACATTGACCGACCGAGTTTAGTTCATCCGTCATAGGCAGACCGTTTTTTTCCAACAGTATGCAATTCTATTGACATAAAGCAAACATAATTTTTTTTATCAATTAAAGGAGAGGAGGGGCGATTGGTAGGTGGCATATCCCTGTTGAGCGTGATCATGCAGGTTTTTAAGTCCGAAGACATCCTCTCCACTACGAAATATTCTCAAGAGCCATAATTGATACATGGACACGGACTTGGACATTGTCGAGTGAACCATAAAGCAAACAGAAATTTGCAGCTGTTTTGGTAACACATTTTTATTTACATGTGGATTCAACTGTAGCTCTCAATGATGAGCAACATGGATGCTCGTGCCCATACCGCCTTAGCATATACTCTGTTTCATTTATCCTTTGATAGCTTATCTTTATACTATGAAGAAGATTGCATGCTTGACATTTTATTGGGCGTGCCTTAGCATTTTATTGGGTGTATTTGTTGGTTTACGTTTTTATAAATGTGTTTACTTAAGTTTTTATTTTTTACTTTAACTAAATGTATCATATTAATTGAAATTAATTTCATTATTGTTATTTTTTTAATGTCTATCAATTTCACTGTAGTTAATTTCATTGCAGTTATTGCATATTAATTTCATTATTACTTTCATTGTAGTTTTGACAGCTCTCTTTTATTTTTCATTTTTATTTTATCAGTTTATTTCCTTCCAAATAATCATTTACTCCTACAATCTACAAAAGTTTTCAAAATATTTTTATAAAAATAAGATTCACGTATAACGTACGTGCACAAAAAACTAGTATTATATAAATATATAATATCAAATTTTTTATCACTACTTTGTTCATCGTCAGACCCGAATGAATTTTGTTTTGATTCCATCCTTTATTAATATATTTGTTATTCCGATCACATATTTTATCTTTGTGTATATATTGAGATAAAGAAACAAGAAGGAAAATTTAGGGAAAAAGAAAAAGAAATTTGGGCTATATCTCTCTTAATTGTTAAATTTAGGGAAAAAGAAAAACAAGTAAACCCAAGTTTGAAATCCACAATTGAGCCACTCTATTTCACAAAGCAATTGTTGAAGATAATTCATAGAAATATTAGAGAAGAGTTATACTGAATTGTGTCTTTCTAATTCTTGCTTCTCAAAAATCAATTTAAAAGAAAAAAAGGAATAATTTGGTAAGCCACCTACTAAATAATACTCAAATAATCCTTGGATTAAAATGACAAAAAAATTTAGAACAAAACTGACCTTGAATCTTCTGTCATCGGTCCTTGAAAAAGAAATGTGAAACTCCTGCATCTTCTGGATCTTGATTTTCTTGACGGAAACGAGTGGTTGAAGGTGAAAGCGAATTGGGGTTTGGTGAAAGTTGAAAGTGAATTGGGATTTTTTTTTGTCAATAAAGTTAATTGGGATTTGGTTGTGGGTTTTTGAGAGTGGTATTGAGAGTTAATAATACCGATGGTCACATAATTTAGTTGAATGCTAAACTTTGGTTACGAAAGTAAAAAATGCTATGAGATAATTATTTTTGGATTTTTTGTTTCAACGTAGCCACTTTGTTCAAAATAACTGTCAGGTTGGCTAAAACCTGCCCGGTACATTTGCCACCTATCTTCTTTGTACACGTGGTATGCGTACGTGGCAATTAAATGACCAACTGTATACCTGAGCCAAACTCGTAATCGGCCCAACCCGACACCACCATAACAAAATCAAAGCCAACCAAGCCTCCAACATCATAGCCAAACCAATACTTTGCTCAATCCACCAGCAGCATAACTAAAATCTGCAACAACCATTTGGAACACAAAATCTGCCATAACTAAATTTGCAATAGAAGGAATATTCAAATCTAGCAAAAAATTATTAAAAGTCGACAATTACATTCGAAACAAAGCAACACAAAATTCATTCGGAAAACTTTTAAAAAAACCATCGGATTGACTTCGTTCCGAAGATCATTTCTTGTCATGCTTAGATGGGTTTTGGTCGGTTTTTCATCTGCAACAAGATTATGGCCATGAATCGAGACAAAACAGATTGTTTCGCTAAAGCCGAAAATGAATTTCCTCGGTCCCAAACCAGGTTCGTTGAACACAGTAAGCAAACATTTCGAAGATTGCACTTTTTATTGGTTCCAAAAATGGTTTCAATATACCAAATAGCACCTGCACAAATCAGTCTATTGCTTGTTCATGTCACAATCTGCACAAAAACCTCCGCCTCTCTATATTTTCTCCAAACTAACACCATCATCAAGCCATAAAATTGAAACCCACACCAAAAATTGAAATCCACCTCCACCTCTCTATCTCTTTTCTATATGTGGGTTTTGAAGAAACCAAACCCACAACAAAAATCAATTCCCAAGACAGTGGTGGCTGGTCCGCCTCTCTATCTCTTCACTGTAGGTTTTGTTAAGCTTTGTGCAGAAAACCAATGGTGGATCAATGATGGGTTTTGTTGTTTATTCAATTTCGATGGGTTTTAGAGAGGGATTTGGGATGGGTCTTGGTGGGCAGCGTAAGGTTGAAAAAGGAGAGAGAATGGGTAAGAGTCGGGTTGTTTCAAGATTGAAGAGTCAGGTTGGGTGTGAATGGGTTTCGGGTAGGACGGGTATGAGTGGGTAGCAGGTCGGGTCGGTGGGAATGGGTCTCGGTAGGGATGGGTTTGAGTGGGTTTCATGTCGGGTCGGGTGGGATTGGGTCTCGGGTCTGATTGGGTCTAAATGGTTATGGCACGCTTACGTGGTTGAATTTGTCCACCCTGTCAATTTTTCTGGGAAACATGACAGTTTTGTAGCAAAAAAATCAGCAATGATTTTTCTGTAACAATTTTTTTTTTGATCATATTTGAGCAAACCAAAAATTTATGTGATCATTAATATTATTAACCCATGATATCGGTGATTTTATTTTCAGAAAATATTCTTTTATAACGGATTAAAATGCCAAATTTAAAAAAACCACCACTAGTTTCCAAATATAAAAAAATGTCATCAAATGCTAAATATATATTAAAAATACCATATTTTTTAAAATTTTCGATAAATTGAGATATTTTTGCAAAAAAAAAATTGATTTTTCTTGTAAAAAATTGAATTCTCAAATTTTATTTTTCCCAGATGGTGTACAAAAGCTTACACTAGTGTACGTTGGTGTAAGAAGTGTATGAGACGTTCACAATTTTTTAAAACTGATTTAATAAATTTCACTTAGTGTACACACAAATATATAAATGATGTATACACGTGTATAATGTTGTACAAAAATATTTACATTTAAAAAAACAATTTAATAAACTCCAATTGGTGTACATACACCAGTACAATCGTCTAAATAAGTGTACAATTGTGTACAAAAATTTACAATTTCTAATTAAAACTATTATATACGATTTTGGTGTGTAATTGTATACTTTTGCAAGTATAGGGACTAAACGTATAATGTTATCAATTTCACACAGTATCGAAGGGCTAGCGTTTCGAAACCCTAGTCGCCACCATCTCTGTCTAGCTTCAATGGCAACAATGGTTAGGGTTTCGATTGTCATCATCATCACAGATCTCCCTTCTCTCTCTCTCTCTCTCTTTTCGACTCCCATTGTTCGAGATTTGCCTTTCTTCAATTCCAGATCATATCGAGCTTGAGCGACGAGCGGAGATCGCTCGACATGGCAAAGAATCATCTTTCCGGCGGCGGAGATGTCGAAGATCGCTCGACACAATGAAGGAGAAGGCTTCTAGTTCGTGACATGTTGGAATTGAAATCACACCTTTCCAGCAACAGTTGGGTTTGATGGCACGGAGAAAGAGGAAGAGAAGAGAGAGGTGGGGAGGACATAAGAGAAAGAAAGGGACGAGATGAGAAAGAGAAAGACGGACGAGAAATTCCGTTATATTGAAGTTAGAAATCTGGCAATTCAGAGAGTATGCTTCCGCGCGTTACATTTTTAAAACAAGATTCAACCTGGATTCTTTTTTTGAAATATTAAAAATTGGGTTCCATTTATAAGAAGGTTGGGTTAATACAGGGCAACCCGTGTAATTAACTGTTTGGTTTTTGAGATGATGACTTAGATTTTGAATCGGTGTCTAAGCTCATAAAAAAGTGAGACATTTTCTAGAATCTGGGTTTTGCAAATTTTTCGTATCTGGATTTTGCAATATTTAGAAGAAATTTCTGGGTTTTGAGGACAAAAACCAATCTAGGAAAAATTTAAAACCTTGCTATCGAAAAGAATTTTAGTTTTGTTATACATTGAATTCGAATACTAACTAAATTGAATATTAAATAGAATTTCACTTTTTTTGCCAATAATAGAATTTCACTTTATTAAATAAAGAATTTCACCTTTTTTATACATAGGATTGAGGTTGGATTCACTGTAAAAAACAAAGAGATTGCATGGATAAGAATCTGATTCCAAAGAGGGTATTTTAGGAATAAATGTTTTATTTCGGATTTATAATACCCACGGTCACTAAAATTTCAGAGAAAGTTCATAAAAGTTGCAAAAATAATTTTTCCTTTCAGACTTAGTAACTAAAGTGCTAGTTTTATTTCAATACGATCAAAATGGTCATTTTCAATCCATCCTATATTAATCCATCATTCCATTCAGAGCATCAATAATTTTTTCATCAAATCTTGTCATGTCTTACCTACAATGTTCAGTGTACTTTACTTTGGGATATTTGAGTTTATATCTAGGATATAATACTATAGATGCAAAGAGTATTCGGTTTGTTGAATCAAGAAAACCACAACATCAACAAATTTTTTTCTCATTCTCTACCTATTTCAGCCACAGTTAGATCTTTATTACTTTCATAACTTTATATCTTTCAAAATTCGAATAATCTCATGAAAGTACGCATTATAAGTCACACCATGGAATATTTTTAAGAATCTAGCCAAAATTTTGGCCTTTTCCAGTCTCTCTCAGTTGGCACATTTGACCTAAGTTCCTAGCATTAAATAGGTCGAATTTCATTTAGTAGGACAATCTAGTTGCAAGGAAAATTTGTATGTAAGATTTACTTCTTCAACACATTCTTTAAATATATCCAATCTTTTAGAACCACTCCTAACATATTTTACGATACCTATAATTTTTTGAATTGCTTCATCGACAATTACAAGTTCATCTCTAACAATTAACTGAAGGATGTGAGTACAACATCTCATAAAAATGTTCCACCCAAAAATAAAATATTTCTTTACATAAGTTTATGTTTCAATTGACTATTTGCAACTTCATTATTGGATGCATTGTCAACAGTAATGCAATTAGTTTTTTCAAATCCCATTCATTCATTCAAAATTCAATAATATTTCCAATATTAACTCCGATATGACTTTCAATGACACAAGAATTCAAAATCCATTTATGCATATTTCATTGAAAATCAACAAATATGAGCATTTAAGCATATATAAGATAAATTTTGAATGTTTGTCCAAGTATCAGTAGTTAATGAAATCCTCAGATAATGAGATGAAATACTATCAAATAATTTCTTCTTCTCTTTGATAGATAAAAACTAACAATCTCTCAAAAATAGTATGCCTAGACGGAATTTTCATCTACAAGTTGATGTAGTTTTGGCTTGCTATTTAATTGTTTTGGCTTGACATTTATATTTTATATACTAATTTTAAACTAACTTATCTTTAAATTTTCTACAAGTTCCTATCAAGTGTTTTATTATTTACATCAACTTTACATCAATTTCATGCCATGCACAAAGAATGACAAAACGAAGAATACTCGGTAAGGAAAATTTACATCAACTTTAACATCTAACTAAATAATTCGATAAACTTACTTAGCTGAGAAACGTTGAGCTCAACTAATTAACACCTGAAACACTAAAAATGCAGGGAACATGACTCCATGAATCTGACATCTAACCCATTTTACAGATAGGCTAGTACGAACAGAGATTAAAGACCAAATATTCTTGCTTTTTCACAAGATATTCGGGCAAAACAAAATTTAAGAGATGAATTCTAATTCTTTTAAATTAATATATGAATTAACAAATAGGTATAAAAGCTCAAGAAAGCAATACCCTCTAGCAAAAACCATCAAGAAGTCCAAATCTAAGAAGAAAAATTTACTCCATGCATGCAGTTTATCTAACAATAACCAGAAATGATTGGATCTTATAGTCACAAAACTGAACCCAATTAAAAGAAGCAATGATCAAATATATGGAGAGAAAGGGCAAAGATTTCACAAAGAATGGTAAGTAAGTGAGAGAGAAGAGAACCAAAGGATAGGTTTCAGTGGACAAAGCAAGAGTGAATGAAGAAAGGAGTGAAGTGTGAATAGGGTTCTGTAGTGAAAAAATAATTAGTGAGCTCGTACTTTTATTTGCCTTTTATTTATTTACTTATTTTTTTAAAGAAAGATAGAACCTTTTATTTATCATGAAATCATATCAAAGTTCAAAGAATCCTCCAGGAAAGGTGGATGTTCAGTCAACAACACTGAGCAAACTTGGTTACAGTGAGATTTTGCTAATGAATGAGCGACTACATTGCCATGCCTTCTAATGAAAGTAGCGGAGAATTTGACTCCTAATCTGAGCAGGCCTTTGCAATTCTGGATGATAGCCCCAAATTCTGATCTGTCATCACTGCTTCGGTTAACAGCATCCGCCACAACTTTCGAGTCCGTTTCAAAGACAACATTCTGATAGGAGTAAGACAGAGCCCAAGAGATTGCTTCCCGTAGTGTTGAAGCTTCTGCTTCCTTAACTGAAAATATGCCTTCCATACTAATTAGCTTAGCAGCAACAAAGATGCCTCCACTGTCTCTTGTGATCATTCCTAGACCCACTCGGTTCTCATTTCCACGAACTGTTGCATCCACATTACACTTGTAGAACCCTTCAAGAGGTCGAATCCACCTATTCAAGACCTGGTTTTCCATGAGAGAGGCCACAGGACTTGGCTGGACAACACGCACATCCTACCAATCCCGAAGAAACCACAAACCAGTAGCAACTGCAATGGCAGGAGGGAGACATTTTGCATTCCAAACAAGCTCATTACGTTGTCGCCAGATACTCCATAACACAGCTGCAATTATACTACAATTCTCTAAGCTACTATGAGAAAGCGTCTCCAATACCCAATTATGAATACTCTCAATTTCAGTAATGGAAAAAACAAAGCCAGCATGGTCCCAACAAGCTTGGGCATATTGACAATCAAGTTACAAGTGTAAATAATGCTCAACATCAGATCCACAAAACACACAACTGATAGGGCATGATATACCTCGACTAGTCAATTTCTGTCGAGAAGGAAGAATGGCCTGCCCTAACCTCCAGAGGAAAGTTTTGATTTTTGGGGGGCACGACAACCTCCACAGCTTTCTCCAACCAGCAGAGATTGAAAGTCTACTAGGTGTTTCCGCAAGTTCCATCACACTTCGATAGGCAGACTGGACAGTATAATTCCCATGTTTTTCCAAATGCCAGACCCAAGCGTCCTGCTCTGCTCGGCCTGATAAAGGAATCATCGAACAGCTTCTGGATCACTAGCAGAAAATAAAGAATTATTGAGTTCCACATTCCAAGCTCTAGTTGATGGAAGCATTAAGTCCTTCACCTTAAGATCTTCCAACCCTTGAATATTGGTAGGTGTGATACGAAAATCTGGTTTAGTTCTGACCCAGGGATCTCGCAGCACATTAATAGATTGCCCATCTCCAATCCTCCACCTACCACCCCTCTCAACAACCACTCTTGCGCTCCACACACTCCGCCATATAAAGCTGGGATTATTTCCTAATTTGGAATTCAAAAATCAGACCCCGGAAAATATTTGGCTTTGAAAACCCTGGCAACTAATGAGTATGGTTTAGTGAGTAGAAACCAACCTTGCTTACCAAGAAGGGCTAAGTTGAAAGCATGTAAATCTCTGAACCCCATGCCACCTACATCCTTGCATACACATAAGCTCTCCCATTTGTGCCAATGAATCCCTCTTCTGTCACCTTGACTAGAACCCCACCAAAAAGAATTTAACATCTTCTGTAATTCATCACAGAGAGATAGGGGTAACATAAACGTACTCATGCAATAAGTGGGAATGGCTTGTCCCACAGTTTTAATTAAAATTTCTTTGCCAGCTCTTGACAAAAGCTTTGTATTCCACCCATGTATACGCTTCCAAAATCTTTCCTTTAGATAACCAAAAATAGCACGTTTTGGTCTTCCTATTAAAGATGGGAGACCCGAATATTTACCTGAAACCAATGATGAAGAGACTCCAAGAACCTGCAAAATTTCTTGTTGTTTGTCAACCCGAATATTAGAGCTAAACATGATGCCTGACTTCTGGTAATTGACTGCTTGTCCAGAGAGAAGTTCATAGGTCTGCAAGATTGCTTTGACCCAGTTACATTCATCAATAGAAGCTCTGAAAAACAAGAAGCTGTCGTCTGCAAAAAAAGAGATGAGAAACACTCGGTGCTTGGCAACACACCTTTACACCATGTAAAGAGCCCTCCACTTCCGCACTCCTAAGAGCTGCAGATAAGCCTTCTGCACATAAGATAAAAAGATATGGAGACAAAGGGTCCCCTTGTCTTAGTCCTCTTCTAGGTTCAATTGGCCCAACTGATTCGCCATTCACAAGAATAGGGTACGACACCGTTGTTACACAGCATGATCCAGTCAATCCACTTCGAACTAAAACCAAGTTGCTCCATCATGCCTCTGAGATAGCTCCAATGTACCCTGTCATAAGCCTTACTGATGTCCAATTTAAGTGCCACCTCCCCCTCGTTACCACGTCTTCGCTGTTTCATGGAATGAAGAAGCTCAAAGGCATCCATAACATTGTCAGTTATAGAACTGCCAGGGACAAAAGCGGATTGAGATTCGTCAATAATCCTTGGTAAAATCACTTTGAGCCGATTAGCAAGTACTTTAGCAATGATTTTGTACAATACATTGCTTAGGGCAATCGGCCTCCAGTCCTTCATTGATTTAGGCGATTCACACTTAGGTACCAAAACAATAGTAGACTCATTTAACGAAGCAGGTAAAAAACCTTGATTAAGCCAATGAGTACATTGTATAAAGATGTCAGTACCTATAGTAGGCCAGAAACGCTGATAGAATGCCGGGTTCAAGTTGTCTGGTCATGGTGGCTTGTCTGGGTGCATTTGTTTTACTGCCACCGAAAACTCCTCCATAGTAGATTCGGTAGTAAGGAGAAGATTATCTTCTGTCGTCACCTTTGTATAGACTCCAGAAAATTGAGAAGACCCATAGTTACCTGGATCATCAAATACAACTTGAAAATACTCCTTGGCCACTCGACAAATTCCCATCTGATCATTAACATAAGAACCAACCCTGTCCACAAGAGAAACTATTTTGTTCGTCTTTCTCCTAGCAGAGGCAGCAGAATGGAAGAACTTCGTGTTCATATCGCCCTCCAGGAGCCAAAACGTTTTAGCCTGCTGCTTTCAGTATACTTCTTCTGATGCTAATAGTCCTGTTAATGTTGCTTTCTCTGTTAGGTATTCCTGAACAGAAGTCGCATCCTCTTTATCCTTTAGTAAACTCAGCTTCAGCTTGGATTGCGAAATTTTGTCCCGAAACTGGCAGAAAAATTGCCTCCCCCAGCTAGCCATAAATCGCGTACATGCCTTCAATTTTGAGGGAAGATCTGACTGCTCCATGGCTTTCCACAATTGATCCACTTTTTCAATAAATTTCTGTTCCAAAGCCAAGTATTCTCAAATTTAAATCGAGAGTGCTTTCTGATAAAATTACCTGTGTCCAGCACTAACAATAAAGGGTTGTGGTCCGATACAATCGTGATAAGAGCTGATAGACTACAATTGTCAAACCTCTCTAACCAAGGCAAAGAACCGAAACCGTGATCAAGCTTCTCCCTTACCCAATTGTCAGTACCTCTTCCTTTCTCCCATGTGTATTTAGTTCCCTGTAACTTTATTCCAGTCAAAGAGCAATCTGAAATAGCATTCCGGAAGCCTCGAAAGAGCCATTCTGGGTGAGGGACTCGTCCTGCTTTGTCTGTAGCGTAGAGAAGATCATTGAAGTCTCGCAACACACAACAAGGAAGCGAGGATTGCTCCGCCAACCGCCTCAGCAAATTCCACACTCCTCTCTGCGAGCCCTATCCGAGAATCCATAAAAACCAGTAAGCCTCCAATCTGCACTATTAATTTTTTTCACAACACAGTCAACATGATTGCTAGAATAAGAAAGAATATCACATTCAAAGGGATCTTTCCAAAGCATTGCTAAACCTCCACTTCTACCCACACAATCAACAATAAATTTGCTTGCATAACCCAGTTTCACTCTGATTTCCTCCACACGCGAACTACATACCAAAGTCTCCAACAAGAAAATTAGATTTGGTCGATGAGATTGAAAAATCTTACCTAAAGCTCGAACTGCCTGGGAGTTACCTAATCCCCGGCAGTTCCAACTGAGGAAACTCATTGTTGTCCGCGAGCCTGCTCAACAGGCTTCGCCGATGCTGCATCATTGGTAGTGCTGGGCAAATAAGCCCGATTAAATTAGGGTTGGATCTACGTTGAGGGAATGGCCCGCGGGCTGGCCCAGCTCCAATATAATATACATATATATAATTTTATATTATATATATATAATATAATATATTAATATTAATTTGATGTATTATATATTATATATTAGTTAAAATGATACTAATTATAAATTTAATAATTGTTTAGTATTTATTAAAGTATAATTTATATAATAAAGTATATGTTGAATTATATTTTGAAAAAAAAAATAGAATATTAATATTTTTTATTAAAAAAGTCCGTGGACCGGTTCAGTCTGTCCTTTTTGAATGGGTTAGCTGGGCCAAGTTTTAGGCCCGATCAATCGGGCCCGGCTCGACCCGAAGGACTGGGTTGGAAAAAACCCTCCGGCCCGGTCCGGTTGCTTCATTGTCCAGTTTAATATATTCCCTGTCGCCCTCCTTGCTGGACACGACCCTTCTTCTTTTCCTCTCCTCTTGTAATAGCAAGTCCTCATCCTCTTGGTCCAAATATATATCCTGCCCAGAGTTGGTTCGGCCCGTCACCAGCCCAGTATCCTTTAAAGTATTGGGCCCCTCATACTTGATCGTAATCACAGCCCATTTTCCATCCGATTTGCGAATTCTCTTCCACTTCTTGATGGGTGTTCGGACGGCAATTCGCATTCTTATTTGCATATATGATCTCCAGAGAGTGGAATTGTTGCTTGAAACATAGTCTACGAATTGACCAATAAAATTGGCTAGTTGTTTCCCAACTGATACTGACATAAAGCCCACCGGTAAGTCATAAATCTGAACCCACATATCCACATGAAACACGGAATCTGATTAGGGATCTCGCCCGGCTGTAGACGGTGCAGTATTAGCGTGTAGCTATCAACTGTCCATGGCCCTCCCTCCATAACCCTATTTAGATCCACTTCGTGATAGAAGCGGAATAAAAAAAATCCAGGTGAGATTTCCTTAATGCAGATCCCTCTTCCCGGCCTCCATAGACTCGCAATACGGTTCCGCATAGCATTATCGTTAATGGATCGATCAGTGAGGAACCTCCCAATCACACAGAGAGAAAAACGTTGAGCGTCCTCTTCCCTACTTTCCTCTCCTAAGATCAACTCCTCATCTTCATCCTCTGTCAAAGATAACTCAGCAAATTTGGATTCCATTTGCAAAAAAGCCAACCTTGATAAGAACTGGATGGTGGCCAACTCCTAGGGTTTACGAAAATAATCTCTTACTTAGAAGAGAAAGTCAAAGGCTCTCACGGAGGAGAGAAAACTGTTTTTTTATTTGACTTTATTTGTCTTTTATTAGTGTGCGCTCATTCATTAAATTGAATTAGTGGCCTCATTCAACGTTTATTTTTATATATTATATTACATCTATTGTATAGATTTCCAATCTCAATTCTGAAAGCAACCCAACAATGGAGGAATAGAGGAAGTAATCACTCAAAATCAAAAAATTCCAACAGATCCAAAACAGCTTCGAAAACGCAAACTCTTCAATTTTGGTATTCACCAGTTCCAAACCAAAAGTGAAATATGTCAAACCACAAACAAGGTTTCCACCCTCAGTTCCAAAAGTGACTCAATAATCAATTATTTTTGTTTAATCGAAGCCCTTAACAAAAAAATTATTGTTTAGTATTTCAAAATCAATGAACACAATTTCGGTCCAAAATTCCCAGTTTTGAGAACAAATAAGGTAGCAACAAAATTAGGCATGTGTATTCAAAATTCTCAGTTACATGTGTGAATAGAGGTGGTCATTCCTGAACTGGACCGCCGGTTCGAACTGGAACCAGACCGGCGTAACCAGAACTAGAATCGAAATTGGACAAACCGCCCAACCTATGGTCGGTTCAGGTTCAAAGAATCTTAAAACCAGTGGTTCAACCGACGATTCAGTCCTTATAAACCAACAGTTTTAACCAAAACCAGTTATTCAACCTTCTTAAACCAGAGGTTAACCTCCTAAACCAATGATTTTAACCCTTTTAAACCATCAATTTTACCAAAATCAGTAGTTCAAACTTTTTAAACCAGCGGTTTTAACAATATTTAAAAAAAAAACAAAAAACCTGATTTGAACCGAACTGAAATCGAAACCGGTGACCGAATTGCCATAAACCAAAACCGGACCAGAACCGAACCGCCTATAACTACCCCTAGGCGGTTTGGTTCCGATTTAAAGGTTTCACGAAACTGGAACCGTGGCCATGTCTACAGTGTGAAGGACAAACTCGGTTTTTTAATGAAAACATATGAAAAGTTTTGAACAATGGAGTAATAGTTGTTTAAAGATTAAAAAATAAAAGAAAAAAAATATCGTATAGATTAGGCATGGGTAGAATGGTGTGTATATGCATGAATTTTCAAAATGTGTAGATATAATTAAGAGGAAGACGAAGAGGCTTCTTTGAGTGGGTAAACGACATAGGAGAACGCAGAGTTTAACTGCTCTAAAAGAAATTTGAAGCCGAAAGGGACCATTTTGTGCAGGAAGCACCTATATAATAAACTTCAAGATGATCTGCTTCGAGAAAAGTCAAAAGTCAACGTTTCTATTCGGCTCACTTCTTTTCAGTTTGTCCATTCGGTTCAGTTCGAAAATCTCTAAGACCCATGAGTAATCCTAGTTTATATGTAATTTCCAAAACTTCTAATAGTAAATATGTTGTTGTCCCAAATTTCAATGCTAATCAGCTAAATCAGACATAACGCCATAAATATTGCTGGGAAGAAAAAACAAACTTGAGCAAGTCATAGGTAATAGGTAAAGAAGGAAAATATCGAAATAAAAAGGAGATTTTTTTTATATTTTTTAATATTTTATAGAAATTTGAAGAGAAAATTAAACTACATGTTCACTTTTCAATTATATTTTCTTTAATATTCAACCAAGCATTAAAATTTCAAAAATACAAAAACAGAATTAAAATTTAAAAAATACAGAAATCTGTTCAAAATTGAGACAATTTCCAAACTGAGATAGTTTTGATCTCATTTTCATTCTCTCTCTCCTCCCTCACGTCTTCTCTTTCCACTTTCTTCTTTGGCCTTTTTCTCCTCTTCCTTCTTCCTCCTTCCTCTCTAACTTCTTTGTTCGCCTTGCATTCTTGCTTTTTCTTGCTCTTTCCTCTCAAGTTTTCATCTCCTCCACCTTCTCTCCTCTTAAGTTCCCTCTCCTCCATCTCCATTTTCTCTCTCCTCCTTGAATATCCAACAATGAATGAATGGAGAAACCATGAGTTAAAGAAGAGAAGAGAGAGTTTGTAATATCACATAATTTTGTAGCTATTTTTGGAGAATTAATTGGGGTAATTAATTTGAATAATTAATTTGGATAATTTAGAAAATTATTTAAAATAATTATTTTGGTAATTGGAGGGTAAATTTTATAAGTTGATATTAATTTGGTGAGT
>CAODLS010847199.1:0-17020 GCA_948243855.1 Flueggea neowawraea
GAAATCATTTCACAAAGAATATTTATAATCCTTATATAAATATTCAATATCTGAAACAAAGATAATTTGCAGACAATATTCAAATATCATATGAATATTATTATTTCCAAAAACAAAAATTAAATATTAATAATCATATAATCGGATTATTAATTAGCGAAACATTTATTAGTCTCATTTTCAAAAAAATGTCCAGCACATCAAAAACATATAATTTAGAAGACACAACCTATGTGTCTAAATCTGTCATTTCACTCACCTGGTATCTGATGCTAAGGATCCAGTCAAGTACCACTCGTGGGTGGCTGGTTGTGCTGGCAGGAACACGAAGCTGGAACAAAGATATCAGAAACACACATATCAGGAACAAAGCGAAATAGGATGTTGGTACAGTGGCGGTACCGAATGTAAGCATGAAACGCAAATGCCATCTAAGCCTCGACGCATCGGAAACTAAAAACATATAAACTCTCAATCCGATCAATGCCCAACTGACCGATCACCCATATTGACTATGATCGATCTCCTAACCATAAATCTAACATCTATATCAACAATCAAATCAAGATTCTTCACCCACACTTTCTGATTCTCGGACCCATAATGAATGATTCGTTTAATCACAAAGCCCAACTCAAATCAAAGCATTCCTAACTTAGATTTGACCTTATACAACAGAAACAACTTCAGATTCGACCAGAAATCCACCAAAATCAGAATCCCTAACTCGGAATAAACCCATTTCGTTCAAACACGAAATACCACAAAACAGAAGTCAAAATCCCATGATTTCAACCTTAAACACTATTAAACTAACAATGTTTAACTCCCTTAAACCCAGAAAGAACAGATCTAAATCCAACACTCATTTTCGGAAAACCCTAGGTGAGTTAATGCAAAACAGAAAATGACGGAAAGAAGGAATTATCAGACGTTTCTTACCTCAATGAAGCAAAATGATGAATGGAAGAGTAATGAGAGAGAAAGAGAGCTAATCTCTGAAGTTATTTCGGTGGTTGGGAGGAGTTATGGCAGAAAGAAAAGTGGGGTAGGTGTATTTATAGACCCATGGAAGCGAAATGTGGCATCTCACTTAAACCGTCCAGAAAAGACTCATCTACGCACGTTGTCCCACTTTGTACGCACGTTGAACAAGGCCTACGTGCGTAGAAAAAGCGTCAACGTGCGTAGAAGGCAGACCTGGTGCCCTCCCCCAACTCTCAGATCTAGAATCAACGTGTGTTTTGCCTCCTGCAACGCACATATATCATCTTTGTCGCTCACGGTTCAAGTCCAGATGCATAACAAAGTGCGTAGAGCTCTCCAAATCACGTAGACGGTGCTCACAAACTCTCGGCTCAAACCCAGGTCAACATCAACCCGCGTTCTACGCGTATAAGGCACATAGACTGCTCTGATTGCTTACGGTTCATATCCAAGTGACGACCAACGCGCGCTGAAACTCTCCAACGCACGTCGACATGCTTAAACACATTCACGACCCATCTCAAACGTCGATCAACATGCGCATAACCCTCCTCTACGAGCATAGATGACTCCCAGCATGCCTAACGCACGCAGATTGCTTCCAAACGACTTCTACACTCCAAAAACCAAGATTCCTCACATCTAAAACATCTGAAACCAGACGAATTGCTACAGTATTCCAATTATAATAGTATAGGATATTACATCTTCGCACACAATAGTACAGGATATTACATCTGCGCACACACATATTAATAGTTTTAATAAAAAGGGAGAACTCTATTTACTCCAAGATACCCTAAAAACTATAATTTAACTTGTAGTAAAAAGATGTTGCATTAAATTATAAAGAGACAAGTTACATCAATTAAGTCTTTATCAAACTTTAGAATCATTGCTTGATATATAATGCACACAATTTTATTGCCAAGTTTTCTCACCTTTTCTCGTCACCCACTCCATGATACCAGCAATCTTTTTTCCTTTTATTACTTTTCATGTATTTTCCTTTTTTGATGAAACATAAACTTTCACTAATTTTGAAGGATCTCAAGTGGTCCAAATTATTATTAGACTGGTTAGGAATTGCCACACTCATCTGTTAATTCCCTGGACTAACATCTATGAGCTAACTCCACTTATATCAGACAAGGACTTTATCAATAAACACAATTATTTCCCCTACTCATTTCAGACTATCACCTCAGTGTAACAAATAGCTCCTCTCATAACTCCATCCTTTTGTATATGAGATTTCTCAACCACTCACACCACATGCGAGTTATACCAATCAATACAACTCTTTACTATATTACTGCATTCATTCCAGACCACCAAAGCATAAACTTGTCATCGACCATGTCTTAGTGGAACTGTTGGCCCTGATATCACTTTTTGAATCCAAGGAACTTTTAAGGAAAACTTCATCTTACGTGGATCTAGTGAAGAAACACAAAAGAATGTTCGATAATACATTCTTATCCAAAACCTTAAGGCATTGGATTATACGTTTTTATCAGTTACATATCTTTCATACATACCATAACTCTTCAATATAAGATTCCTCCATTCATACTTACTTTCTTAATATGAACAAACTAAAAAACACTAACACAATAGACTGAAATAAAACACCAACATGACAAACAAACCTAAACATAAACATGGCAAAAATATAACTAAAAGGGCTGATTGGACAAAAATGGGGCTTCTGATCGTGGACGAAATCCATTACTAAAAAAAAATAAGTTCATTAAATTAAACTCAACTCAACTCAACATAATATCTTTTACAAATGCTTTTCGCTTATACAATACACAGTAACATAACTGTATCTTAAATAGAGAAAATATCGAAAATTTTGTATGAACATAAAATAAACTAAACTACTGAATATTTATCTGTGTTTTCTGTATTATTTTTTTGGTCAACTGTTTTCTGTATATACAAATTGTCTACGTTGAAGTACTGTGGTTGATCTAGATCTCCGGACTTCAATCATTGGAAACGACAAAAAATGTCTCCAATAATGGATTCCATTGTAGTGATTGCAGATTAAACTTAATTTAACAATTAAAGTTTTGAAAACAATGTTGCACTTTTGAGAAGTTATAGAAAATATAAATCAAGTCATGCAATGCTTTCAAAAAAAAAAAAAAAAAAGAAAATTATGTCATGCTTAAGGATACATGTTTAATTTAAACTCACCGAGTGATCTCGATTATTGCCATTCTTGTTTGACTAATGGTTATAAATTTTGGGCACTTTTAATTTATTTGTTGATCAATTACTATCTATATATTTTACATTAAACATGAGGAATAGTGATATTTACAAATGATTTTGTATAAGTATTCCGATAATTTTTTACTTGGACAAAGCTATCCATTTTTGTGTTTGTTCAATGAATTTGCTCATATCATATTTTTTATTTATGCATATTCAGTTTTCAGAAAAATCTATCAATATTTCTATTTTTTCACTGTGCATCCACTTCTGTATTTTAATTATTCATAATGGAGATATAAGAGCATTTTAATAATAATAGACAAATATTTCTTATTTAAAATTAAATTATGAGTCTGTATCACTTATAATATATCTTTAACAAATATTACAATTATTCGATATGGTATTCCTCTATTCACATTTGCTTTTCTAATAAGAACAAACTAAAACAATTCACTGAAACAGAACAGCAATCGAACAGACAAACCTAAACATAAATATAGCAAGAAATTGACTAAAAGTAAACATAAATATAGCAAGAATATGACAAAAAGTGCTGATTACATACAAAATGGGAATGGCCTGCTGATCTTGGATGAGATCCAGTTCTAAACTGTAATATTTATTATGCATATTCAGTTTTTAAAAACACATATTAATATTTTTATTTTTTCATTATACAATATATTTCTGCATTTTAATTTTGTAATTTATCAAAATCGGACGCTGTCGAACTAATAATCATTTATGATAGAATTACAAGAGCATCTTCTAATCATTCCAAATATTTCTAATTTGAAATATACTAACGCATGTAAGATTTGAAAATAATAGCATATAATACTATAATTTATTTATAAGTCTATTTTTTTGTGAATTCTATTTAATTTTATTTGCAAATAAAATTATGGTATTGTATTTTTATATCGTCTAAAGTTCGATATTAAAAATCACTTATAACTACATCCATAACTCAAACTATTAAAATGTCTTGAAAGTTTAATTTTATAACGGATAATTTTAAAACGGATAAACATAATTTCATTTTTTTTGTCACCGTAATTTCATATTTACTTGATACTAAATATTCTGTAATATATAACGCAAGTGTTTCAATCAAAATCCAATGATTAAACATCAAATCCTGAGAAGAGCAATGAGATCAATCTTCCTTCTTCATTGATCTTCACAATCCATCTCCACCATGTTCGGTTACTATCACCACTGCCATGAGCTGTCCCTTCCAAAGCTTCCACTCAACCTCCACGTGTCCTTCTTCATTCCCTCCCCAGGCGGCTAATTATTCACTCCGTGTCTCTTGCTGGACAAGTGGACGTCTCCATGTCGCTGTCGCTCATATCGGAGGGGTCCATTCCTCCTGACTGCACGACAGCCTAAAGGCGCCGTGGCGTGTTTTGGAACTGGTAGCGTCTGGTTTATGGACCAGGTGGCGTGTTTTGTGTGGGGTCCAGTGTATTTTTAAGGTTTTGGTGGGGTCCACTCAAGAGGACTCGTTGCGTTGGTGAATCGAGTGGTGTCATGATGGGAACTACGCTTGGCACGAATTCTGAAAATAATCAGAATAAAAAAGAATCAGAATTGGCAAAAATCGTTTATTTTTTACTTTCTTTAAACTAAATTGAACTCAAACAAAAATTTTATTTGATTCAAGTCTAAATCAAAAATTGAACTAAATCGAGAATCAAACAGAAAATTTGAAACTAAAATCAAAAAAAATATATACATACATATATATACACATATTTTATATATGTGTGTATATATATATATATGAATAATTTTATATATATAAACAAATATATATATGAACAATTATATATATTATATTTAAGATTTAATTTTATATTATTGTAATGTGTTTGTAAGTTAAAAATATGATAAATAGAATATTTTTTGTATTTAAATTGAATTTTATTGAAAAAAATTTTGAGAACCAAATTGAAACCGACCTATTTTAACTGAACTGAAATCTATGAATCTTCGAATCGAATCAAAATTTTGGAGATTTTGATCCAAATTTCGGAAATTTGGTTAAATTCCAGTTCTGAAGAAACCAAAATCTTCTAAGTTAGGTTCGTTTCCGGAGATTTGTAAATATTCGAATCGAACCAAACCGAACCGTACTCATCTATAGTGGAAACATAGCAAAAACTTAAAGTTGTCCCGAATATGACAAATCTATTTTTATTTTTCATAAACATTTAAAACTATAATAAAATTTATCTCAAATATATATATATATAACATAAGAATAATACTGAAATTCATATAAGATTTATTTTCATATTTATTTATTTTATTAATGGAAAGTGAATATTAACTAAAATATTAAATATTGTAATGTAAATAATATATGTCATTCAATTAAAATATTACCTGTCAAAATTATTGAATGCAAATGTCAATTTTTTTATGGAAATATATTCTACTTTTATATATTATATAGATTAGTTTGTGTCAATGAGAGGGATTTTTCTGGATAATTTTGCCCTTCAGTTTTTTTATTTTGGGTTTTCTATTTTTTTTCCTTTCAATATTGATGCACTTAATTCTTCATGCTATATAATTAATTAATTAGGAGTTCATATGGTTGGCCTAACCGTCATGTCAATTTTAACACTCTTCAGACAATGATCATAAAAATTTTCAAAATATGTATTTGTTTTATAGATCTATAATTAATGGTTGAAATAGAATATAGACTTGCAATTTAAATAAATTAGATAACATAAATTGAGAAAATGGCATGTATTTTCACACTTTTAAAAAATTGAAATATATTAAACACAGTTAAATAGTCAAATTGTTATACATTTTTTGTAGAAATTTTAGAAAGAGTCAAGAATATTTACAAAAAGATGGTGCTGTGTCTTTTCAAAAAATATGATATAAACTTAACCAAATATAAACCAAGAAATGGTATCTTAAACTAAAGAAAAACCAAATTTAAAACAGAGGACCATATTTTGGGGGAAAAATCAACATGAACCAATCTGAATAACACTTTCTATAACTACTTGGATATTGTCAGCCAGAAAAGAAAATATGTGGTGTTTATATGACAAGATATATTACGTGTTATTCTATTGGTCATTTTATCTAGCAGAAGATTGAACGATAAATTATTTTTTATAATAAATTACAGATCGTTTATGTTGGTGACAATTTATCACTTTTTTTTATATCTTAATTGTGCACATTTCATTAATTTTTGTAGATGATTGATCTCTCATAATCATTAAATTATGTACGTTATATTTATTTTCTTAAAACCTTGAAAGTTTGTCTAAATTCTAACTTGATTACTATTTTCTTGCAAGATTGCTTAGAGGCATACTTACTTAGAGAATGAAAAGACATACTAATAAATGAAGCAAGTCAAATTAACCAAAAACAGGAGTAGGAGGAAAATTGAGGGGGTAATATTGTAATGGAGAAATAGCAAGGATATGGACGTCATGAAAGAAAAGTTCGAGGGTCCCCACTGTCCGTTAACCTCAAACTTAGTATAAAGCAGTCATTTCAAGTAAAAATTAAGATAAAAAACAGAGGACACGAATCGGCCATCGGCGTCCCAAACCCAAACACACACAAAACATCTCCCAATTCTCGCCCACCGGAAATGGAAATCTTTGGTCTTCTTCTTCGTCTCCGGTTTCCTAAATAAAGCACTGAACCGCACTGTCTTCTCCCCTTTTCAACATCTTATCTTCACTCCTTACTTCACTCACCACCACTCTCTCTAAAACCAGTTGCTAGAGATAAATAATCTCCCACACTGTAAGCCTTGCCTCTTCGATTAATTAATCTTGAATCGTCCTGGTTTATGCTTTGTTTGAATATTCAGAGGTGAAGCTGTTCTGCTTGTGTTTGTGTTTATGCATGCATTTTATGTGTACATGTACGTATATACTGTTGCACATGATGAGTACGTGTACAAATACGACATAAATCACAGTATGCATGTGAATTTGGCACTTTTGCTGTTGTACACTGTGTATTTTGATCTGGTTATTACTCTACTTAATTCTCTCCTAATGTTTAATTTTGTGGTGGTTGCTTAATGCTGTATACTGTTTTTGTCAGGGATTTTGATGTACATGACATGTTAAATAATTATGCAGTGGTTTGGTTTTTGTAAATTAAGCCATAAATAGTAGATGTAAATTACAGATCGGTAGATTGCATAGTAAAATAGATTAATTGATCCTTTTTTTTTTAAGAATTACAATATGCTTTATCAATATGTAATGACGACGAGAAGTCTGATAATTATCTATGGAAGAGACAACAGTAGAGGTAGAAATAGGCCTTTCTTCTGTATAAGTGTCGCAAAAAAATTAGAAGTATTGCAAATTTAGATCCTGATTGTAAGAACACTCTAATGTTGTTAAGAAAATGTAATTGCAACCAGATTTTGGATCTTACCTATCAAATACAGATGTAAAGCAAATCCTTTCATATTTAGGTTCTTACGAGAGAGGCTGGAGTTTAGTTTTCGAGTCTATGCCCCAGGCTTGATTTATGTTCAGCATTGTTGCTTAGGTTTGTGATTGGCTCAACTTGGATTGAATAACCAATTTGTGTTGATTTGAAGGCGAATTCAGGCCTATGAATTTAGTTTTAATATGTTAAAGTGAGCATAGTTTTAAGTATAATGTAAGCAAATCTTACACAAGGCTATGTAAATGATCAATGGAATAAGAATCAACGAAAAGGAAGAATTTGAACATACTTGAATGTTCCTATTTTGGAGTATTTGAACTCTAAATCTCAAGCTTGGGTTCTTAGGCTGCAAATTGAGGCTAGCTGCTCCTAAACTCAAGTGAAGCTTGAGCATCTTAATTACAAACAGTTTGGTTCATGGCCAACTACTTATAAGACACAAAATAATTAACCACTCAAAATCAAGTTGTTCATCCTCATTTATCCTTAAATCTATAGAATGTAGGCATGTTGAATTTACTAGCAGTAGAAATTCATCTAAATAGCCACTGACGAACAACATAATAGAGATAGGAGAGCTCTAATTAGAATATGGTTAATTACATAATCTAAAATATCTCTAAAGTCATAATTACAGATATATGGCAATAGGATAAATAATTAATTCGATATCTCTCAAATAAATAGTTTAATTTCCTTATTTGAACTAACTGTACTGTTTGCGATGCTTTGGGTGTAAGAATCAGAAAACAAGAGTATGAGGCTGATTTTGTTTTTCCGGCAGATAATTTTGTCTATTGAGACTTGCCCGTTAAGTTAATGTTCTAAAACCAATAGTCACAGTTTTCATAAGGTTACTAAAAATTGGATGCCTAAGATCTAGAATCCACAAGGATTAATTGAATTTAAGTTTTGATTGGGGATACATTTCTTTTGCCAAGTTTGTGCTTAATTTGAGTGCAAGGAAATTGTTATCTCAATTATATGGTGCTTGGTCCTTGTCAATATATGAATTGAATTTGACTTGTTGTTTGGTAAGCTATAATTGCAGTGCAAGAGGACTGATATTGAGTCATTGTATGCACAATAAGAACTCGGTTTTTATTGGACTGAATACCTACGAGTGAAGTAGCATGATTATCGTTAGAGACAAGCTGTGTAAAGTTAGATCAAGAATTAGATTGCCAAGTTGGTTTATGTAAGCTTGCTCATTTCTTGTTGATCCATCTAGTAATCGGAATGCCATTGTTGGTAGGAGAATTTAAATGTAATGTACTTTTATGTGGTGGGATGTGCATGCATAATCTCATTAACTTTTTTATTTTGTAAAAAAGAATCTTTGTGCATATATTGACTATTGATACATTGGTGAGAATTTTTCTCTTGTTGATTCACAAAATGTAATTGGATCATTTAGTTTGACATGCATTCATTCTGTTCTCTACTTGATCTTCTAATTCAGTCATTCTGACTCGGATTTCTTTATTTGTATAGGCAAAAATCAAATTTAGATATTGCAGACATCATTAACGAGAATCACGCACAAAATATTGGGCTATACTAGCCATTCAGATTTGGATGCTGGTAGCAATAATTGACACGCATCATCTTATAAACCTTGGTCATACAGCACAGGCCAGAATTCTGTCATATTAGATGTACTTGGTGATAGGAAATCAAATTTATTCCAGCCAAAATACATGGATGGCAGCATGTACATAGCGGATCACAAAGCTAAAAATTGTCAATCTAAGGATCGTTCAGGCAAGAGACCTGACGCTGCTGATAAGGAAATGAGAATCACTTCAGTCTCACAATCAGGTAAGTCACAGCTATTTTTATGGAACAATGGATAGTATTGAATAGGCTTAAAAATAAAAAGGTAGTTCACTAAACATGTTTGGTGGCAATGGTTTGCTTGCAGTATTAAAAAAATCAATTCTTTATTTCTGTTTCATTGATCCATTCATCTACTTCCTGAAATTGATTTCATAGTCCCGAATCAAGTGATTATGTGAATTAGTTCATATCTCACATTAATCTATTCATGTTTCTGATAAGAAAATTAATTTTGAAGCACATTATCCAATTTCTGATAATGCTTCACAAATACACTGCTGTGGTCTCATGCATTAATGTTCCACGTGTAATATAGTTCCGGTAAATTATCAATAAAGCTGATCAGTCAAGTTTTGATATGTTCAGATTAGGCTCATGAATCTAAACAAATAGTTCATGAGCTTAATTGTTGAGTTTGTTCACAAGCTTAGGTTTAGTAGTAGAGGTGGAGGGTTTGATTCTTGGTGAGAGCAAATGAAATGATTTATCAAAGGAAAAATCATCTTAGTAACTAATGCATGTTAGCAAGAAACTAATTTTTATGTAGAGTATTTTATATAAACTAACCAAATAATTTAAATTTTATAAATAGGAAACATATATATAGAAGTCATAGCTAAATTATTATTAAAGCTTGTTCATGAGCTTAATGAGCCGAGTTTTGTATTTTTCAAGCTTGATTTGTTTATTAAGTAGGCCAAACATTGAACCGTTTGCTAGCAATTTATTTCATTTGATGTCTCTTGACCTCATGACTTCTCCCTTACCAAAAACCAATGAAGTGGCCAAACTTAACTTGAATTGGTTAATTAATGCTATGTAAGCTTCACATCCACTAGATATGTGCAATCGGATGCCATATGTGGTGTAATACTGCATGCGTATATGTCAGTTGTACATTCTTTTTTTTTTTGGTTTGAATTGAGTGCAAATTAAATGCATCAAGGTATGACATGTTGGATATGATAAGTCAGTGATTGAACTCCTCTCAGCATGTTACACCGCACTATCATACGGAGAAAATGCATGCTGTTTCTCCTATGGATCATCTAGTCTTTGGCTTGATGTAGTTGTACTTCATTTTTTGTTGAGATTGTGCTGATCTTTCAGACAGTGCTAAGCCTATCAACATTAATGATCCAATTGTCGATTTTTTGAGGAGAAGCTGCCTTTTCCTGCAGGAGAAGTTATATAAGTATGTATTATGACACTAATGGCAATATTCATGCCATCGACAGATGGAAATCATGGAGAGAAACATGATTCACTGTTTGATACATCTGTTGTGCCCTTAACAATGGGAGAATGTGTTGCACCAGCTACACGCCTGGAACTTGTTAGCCATTCAGTTGTAGGAACTCTTTCTCTTACATACTTTATGTACATTAAGTCATTCTGACCCTTAATGATTAACTGTTCTATATGCAAGAACTTGCTTAAAGGAGAAAACATTAATTTGTTGCCTTCTTTTGCAGGCATGTGCGTCATATCCATTTTCTGATCCATTAGATGGTGCAAGTCTTCCTGCTTTTGCACCTCAGGTTTTTCAATATTACCTCAAGCAAATTTAATTTTAAGACATCAGCAACCTTCTTGATTTTTACTACAGCATTTTGTTTAATTTGCATTGCTCATTGATTCTGTTTTTGTGTTCCTTTTAAAATAGTCTTGTTTGAGATGTTCAGTTGACATTCAGATGCAGTCGGAGAAACATGTCACGCTTTTCTAAGGAAAAAAAAAAGAAGAAACTAAATATGAACTAAATATTGTTTAGTGGAAAGGTACTATGGTGATTTGATGCTGAATATTTAGAAGCTACTAACTGGTCATTGGGTTGTTAACAATGCTACCAGTCCTTTTTGCTCCAGTTCTCATTTGAAGCAAGAGTTTAAATATGAACTTTTCTCTACTATGTGGTACGCTCGCACTGTATAATAGGTGTTCACTGTTCAACCTGTATTATTTGCCCATATAAAGCTTTCATACTTGTATATGAGTGATAGGCGAGTGGAAAAATGGAGCTAGTCCTCCAAATGAGTTGGATAGATGGAATTCATTTTGGAGAACTTGATAAGCTGTGTTTTTTTCTTTTTTGAGAAGTTGGGTTCTATGAATGGGAGACAGTTGTTGGACTCTTCTTGTAGTTGTGGTATTAGGAACAGTACAATTGTACCTTGCATGTCATGTGCCTAAAACAAAGATAAAATATGTATATGGTTGCTTATATTGTTGATTATAAAGATTTTCTTCTGTCAAATCTTTTATAACACGAATTTTTGAACTTTCAGGCGCAACCTCATTGGCTTGGAATGCACAATGGTAGAATGGTTTTACCTCTTGACATGGCAGAGGAACCTGTTTATGTGAATGCCAAGCAGTACCATGGCATTCTGAGGCGAAGACAGTCACGTGCTAAGGCAGAGGTGGAAAAGAAACTGATAAAAGCTAGGAAGGTGAACCTTCTATTTTTCGCTGCATTTTTCAACTCTTTTAATTTTGGTGTTTAACTGTTTATATATCGATGATGTTTATCGTGAGTTATTTTTTGTTCCAGTTTGTAAACATATCAGTAGCTTGATATTCTTGAGAAAGTTGTCATGAAAATAATAAAATTACTAGGCAACTTCCCCAGTTACTCTGAAATGGATTAAATTGGCATCACTGCAAGCGTTGTGGTTAGACGGGTTTGATTTGAGGGTAAAGTTGGCCATATCCTCGTCTTCTGCTTTTTTTTTTCTTTTTTCCATTATTTGGTTGTCACTTCATAAAATGGAAAGAGCCTCAATAGGGGCTTAATTTCTTCCTAGTAAAATAGGTTTTCCTGTTCTCATCTTAAATAATCGGCCAGCAACTTGTATATTTACGTTCCCTTGCTAGCAAAATTATGCACAATTCTGTAGCTAGAAGGTTCAGAACATTAGAAAGAAGTGGTTAGTAAAGGTGACTACAGATTATAGTTGCGAGATTCCATTTATTTTTTTTATCTTAATGGTTGTGCGTAAAAGGCATCAATGCTTCAACAATGTTGTGCACAAGAATCTGTTCTATCGATTGGAGTGGCAAGAAAGCATCAAATAGTTTAGTGGTGGTGCTGCTGTCGCAATGATGTAGAGAACTAGTTACTTTGACAAATAATTAGTTTCGGTTTTTATATGGAACTAGAGTCTCTTCTCTTGCATTTCCATGTTTTCAGGTGAAAATGCTTTATGACTCTAGAAGGTGCTCAATTGGAAGGAAAAGGAAAACGACAATACACTTGTGGCATAGATAGTCGGGGAGAAAGAGATTTAATTAATAATATAGTGTAGAAAGGGTGCTAAATCACCTAGTTAGGGGCTCTTAAGTAAGGCACTAATACAATTGTCACCTTCAATCTGCTTTTCCAGTTTGTATCTGTTTAGTTCAAGCAGCATATAATAGGTTATGCTTGGATAAGACATAATCACTTCTAGACCATCTGTTTTTTGACCATCTGGTTCTAGAAGCTTTTAAGCAGTTTTTTGAAAAAAAAAAAGAAAAAAGAAACAGAACTAGCCAATCAGTCCTTGGTGCGAACTGAGATTCACTGGATTAGCATTGCCAGAATAGGAACTCCTGGTTCAAATGCTACCCAATCTTTTTTGTGCAATAGGTTTTGTATCATGCATTTCTTAGTCTTCTTTTTGATGATTTTTCTGAAGAATAGGATTTGTTCTATATGTTAGGCTTATTGAACAGTTGAAAAAGCATGGATTCATTATTTCTTGTTTATTTCAATGGATTCATCAATTTTTGTTGTTGATGAGGATTTTGGAGGTTGAAATCCAATTGTTTTGGGCTATAACATCACACACATGCAAGAACAAAAAGAATTTGGGTCATCTGATTTGGGTCATCTGCAAGTAGTGTTATGCAACTGTCGTTTTTGTAACTTGCAAAGACGCAGCAGCATAGAGCAGCTATCTAAGCTGATGTAATCCAGGAAGGTGGGATACTAGTAGCTTCCGGGGCCTAGTAACATACTGACCAAAATGAAGGTGAATCTTATAGATCGCTTCGTGTAGCAATCTGTTGTTAAGATTAGGGTCTCTTTTGAGACACTGGTCACATATGCTACAAAACTGTCTCAATCTAAGTTGGTTCTAAGAAATAATCTTCAAAGATTTGTGACATATAATCTGTGAACTCTTCATGACTGCTATTAATTTTTCATTGAAGATAAATAATTAAAGTGTTCTGTTGTTTTGACTGCATTGTTTCTATTGTCATGCTCTGAAGCCTTATCTCCATGAGTCTCGCCACTTACATGCTATGAGAAGGGCAAGGGGTTCTGGAGGCCGTTTTCTGAACACAAAGAAGTTAGACAGTAATGCTGCTGAAACGGCACAAGATAAGAGCACCAGCTCCAGTGAGACAATTTCAATGAATTCTCATCATTCGTCAAGCCATCGACCTGTTCCTCAGTTTACACAAAATGCCAATTCGCTGACCATCGAAGGAGAGGTGACAGAATCCACTTTTAGTGAAATGCCCTCACAACATATGTATTCCAGCAGCAGCAGATTTCCCGGATTTCTATTGTCCGGTCACCGCACAATCCCAGATAATAGGGTGGCAGGAAGGAACGGCAATTTGAAAGTGTTTAGGTGAACTTCCATAAGGCAAGAAGTGAAGGGTCATGCTGATTGCAAATATCCGTCTAACTGCAATGGTGTTGTGTAGTGTTTGAAGCTCTAGATATTTAAGGTATTATTACATCGATACATATTCTTACCGTCATGCACGTGTTGATATGCAAGCATATTATTGGAGTTGTTTTTCTTTTTATTATCGAGGGAACGATCACAATAGGAAGGCAGAGTTGGAGGCATTTGTAATTCTCAGGCTATTCATTCTTGGCTTAGGCCCATGGCAGGGCTCTGGAGGAGTTTTTCTGGGTTTGCCTCATTTCCCTTTTCCCTTTTGTTTTATTATGTGCAGAGATGACAGAGAGAATTTATTATATTGGCTATAAAAAGAGCATGAAAAACTTGTATGAACGAACCGGCATCGGAATATCTTCACTTTTGTGTTCATTTTTCTCTCGGTTCCTTGGTCAGCAGTTTTACCATTCTGATATTAGAATTTGGTTTGTGAATGGGTTTGCATCATTTGATTTAAGCAGATTTTTGGAGCAGCTTATTGATAAGGGTTGCATGTCTATCTCTGCTTTTCGGTGTTTTCGTTTCTGCCGCTTGTGACCACATTTATGTTGTCACACAGAGACGTTTACATTTTTTGGGGGGTATCTTGAAGTGTGTGGAGATTTATGGAATAGGGAGAATCATGTATTGTTATGTGTTTATTCTGTTTTTCGGAACGCGATTGAACTAAAAAGAGAAGTGGGAGACAGGACCGGCCTACAATGGCAAGCAAAAAAGAGATATAGTCTCCTTAAGGTCTTGGACATAGCAAGAAATACTTAGGGCAAAATGCACATGCATAAAAATAAAAATAAAAAAGTTAAATATTACAGATCTAGGAGGTTATTTATTTTACACTCGGTCGATCACTAGTATTCAATCATGCACTTGCCAAGAAGCTAATTCTTAGAGACCTCGGTGTCTTGAGCTTGCAATGCGAAAGCATTCAAAGTTTCGTTGATATTTCCCTCATAAAGAGAGAGAACAACTTATATGAAAAATTTTCAAAATTTTATTTTAAAGAATAATTCACACATATTGTCTCTCAAGGTTGGATCACAATTAATCTTTGATGTTATTCATGTGTGTGAGCTCGTTTCTAACTACATATATGATGTTTGCGCATGAGGTTAGAATGACAAGACTAACCTCTTAGAGTATTTGGTACTATCACAACAAATTTGAATATATCACCTCTTCGAAGACTAACCAAACAAATTTATATTCGTTGTTTTATATGATAAAACCTGTAAGTTAAACTATGTATATTTTTTTTGTCAAATTCTCTATTAAGAAGAGAATGTTGTGAGGTTTAGACTAGCCTTCATGGCCAAAATCTATCAAATGGAGACAAATCTTACAACTAGATAAAAAAGTCTACTGAATATCTATCTCATTTTGTTATACAAACTCTTTTGTGATCATCGATACTAAAAACTATAGGTAAAGACATTATAGATAAACTATTTACTAAAAACTTATGGGATAATTAATTGGATTAAATTCAACTGAAGAGACCCTTCATTCTCACTTTTTTGTGTCCTTGACAGAAAGTAGGCAAATATTTGAAATAATAAAACTTAGAGCAAATATTAACTTGACATCATAAATGTGATGCTTTAACACATTAAAGATATCATAAAAGTAGTAGTAAGACTCATTAAATATTTCACAATATTATAATTTTACTATCAAAATAATAATATTATATTTATTACGATTCATTATAATTGAGATATATGTCATATTAAATCACCAACCAAATCCGTTACATGGAATATCGAACCATTCCCCAACGGAATAATGAAAGTCCAATAAATCAAACCATAATTTGTAGTGGGCCTATGTTGGAGCGCTGAAACTTGGGAAAAGAAAAAAAATTGACTTACAAAACATAGAAGAGAGTCCTTTAAAACAACAAAAAACAAAATGAACTCCGACCCCAAATCTGATCAACAAACAAAATGAAAAACATATTCAAGGGACATTTATATATTTACATACTCTTGAATAAGAATTTATAAAATTATCAGTCATACTTTCAAAATTTCAAGTACATGTCCAACAAATAAAATTACAACTATGTGAACTTTTGTTTATATTTGTTTGTGTTGTTTATATTATTATTTACGGATTTGTTCGTATATATTTATATGTTATTTATACGCTGTTTCTTATTCATATATTGATTGAAATTGATTGAATTTTATTTATAAACAATATATCAACAATTTATAACAACATATAAACAAGATGTTTTGAATTTCAAAATAATAGAACAATATAAACAACAAAATCAACAACATATAAACAAAAATTCCACAACTTTAATGTATTGTTGATATCTTGTTTATATATTATTTACATGTTGTTTATGTATTATTTTCTGTTTATATATTGATTAAACTTGATTGAATGTTGTTTATAAACAACATATAAATAAAACATAAATAACATATAAATATGATACCTCGAATTTCAAAATAAAATAACAACATAAACAACAAATCAACAACATTTCAACAATATATAAATAACTATACGTGTGGGAATTAAATATTGGGACATATATTTGTAATAAGCATACTTAGTCCGAACGAAACAAATTTTGTAAACATATGTTGTGGATCACGCAATTTTCAGCATATTGAAACTATAAAATTGAGAAATAGAGACCCCTTGGCTACAGGCCCAATCACCATCCTCGTCGTTGTCTGGCTCGTTGTAGGCCTCCCCTTCCCCATCCTCCTCTTCTCCTTGAAAGCCAGCAGCACACTTGCTGATCAAAAGAGATGACGTACACGAAAAACAAGTTAGATCTGTAAATATAGGGCCAA
>CAODLS010847290.1:0-12281 GCA_948243855.1 Flueggea neowawraea
GGCGTTGATGAAAATGCTGTTGGTTCCTGTGCTCAGCTGGTTTTTGCTCCTATTGATGAGTCCTTTGCTGATGATGCTCCTTTATTACCATCAGGGTTTCGTGTCATACCACTGGATCCAAAATCAGTTGGGTGACAATTATTATCACCTTCTGTGGTTTTGTATTATAATCATTGAAAGTTCGTGTATAAAATGATGTTGAATGACTAAAATATCAAGTGAAATAGAATGACTTGAGATGGGATTTGGACAGTATTAGTTCACTTCAGTTTTGGTCTGACTTTATGTATGTTTGATGGTAAGGCAATATTGTTACTTATGTTGATTTCTGTGTGCTCTTCTTTGCAGGATGGGCCTTCTGGAATTCGCGCATTAGATTTGGCCTCTACACTTGAAGTGGGATCTGGTGGTACTCGTCCAGCCAGTGAAGCTGATAGCAATAATTATAACCTTAGGTCCGTCTTGACAATTGCATTTCAGTTTACATTCGAGAACCACCTGCGTGACAATGTAGCTGCTATGGCCCGCCAATATGTCCGAAGTGTTGTGGGGTCTGTTCAGAGGGTTGCTATGGCTATTGCACCCTCCCGACTCGGCTCTCAACTAGGACCAAAGTTTCTTCCTGGCACTCCTGAGGCGCTTACTTTGGCACGATGGATTTGCAGAAGCTACAGGTGTGTGTTAGTATCTATAGAACATTGTTATTTTCCAGTTTAATAATGCATGACGAGATGATATTAATTTTTCAGTGTTCAGTTTAAATCTTATATTGGATTAGAAATGTTTGAAGTTTAGCCCATTTTGCCATATTTTGGTCATTATTGCTAGTTGTTGATGTAAACAATTCCATTGCCTTAAGTGCACATAAGGATAAAGAAATTCTCTTTTTGTTTCTTGCTTTGAACTGTTTTTTGTTTGTATGTTTCTCTCTACTTTTTCCCACCTCATGACAAGTGATTCTGCAGGGTCCATCCTGGTGGGGAGCTCTTTCGGGTTGATTCCCAAGCTGGTGATGCTTTGTTGAAGCAACTTTGGAGCCATTTAGATGCAATTATGTGCTGTTCATTGAAAACCAATGTAATGAATTTTCTACTTCAATTTTTTTTAATGTGAATATATATAGTGGTGGGACTGCGAGTTGACATAGTCAAGAGAAAATGTATTTACAGGCATCACCAGTATTCACCTTTGCAAATCAGGCTGGACTTGACATGCTTGAAACTACCCTTGTAGCCCTTCAAGATATCATGCTAGACAAGATTCTTGACGAGGCTGGCCGCAAGATTTTATGCTCAGAGTTCTCTAAAATCATGCAACAGGTAAATTTCTCAATACAACAACAGTTTCAGTCGGATCTGTATAAAAGGTTTTTACCAGGATACCTGTTTAATCTTTCTTTATGTGATGAGATTTTCAGGGATTTGCGTATCTACCAGCCGGAATATGTGTTTCGAGCATGGGGAGGTCAATATCGTACGAGCAAGCTATAGTTTGGAAAGTCCTGAATGATGAAGAATCCATCCATTGCCTGGCCCTGATGTTCATGAACTGGTCCTTCGTGTGATAGACAAGATATGTTTTGAGAATGCATTAGACTATATTTTGAGAATGCATTAGCTATATATCTGTTTTAAGTTATATATGTTAAAAGTACCTAAAACTCTTTTGATTACAATAAGGAATGTTAGTGATGACAATATTATTATTATGACTAATTTGTGTCTACATTTGATGTTGCTTTGTTTACCTAATTTGTATGGTTCTACTTCACATTGAATCTGGCAAGATGTCCTGTGAAGAATGATGAAATTATCAAACTTGGTGGGAGCGCAGGACCCGCTTTCTGTTAGGGTTGTTGGTCTCGTGTCTGTGGCCATCTTGATTTGATTCCATTACTACTTCCATCACCAACAAAGGATGTCAATATTCTTGTTAGGGTATAATGTTGTTTGTGATTCTTTGTCGATTCTTTCAATGTAGTCAAAGTTGTGAAAATTCCATGGCCAAGTTTGTTGCATTGTGAAAACATTTTTTACCAAAGTTGGTGATATGATTTGAGTGGACATAATTTGGATGCTTCACAGTAAGAATCCGAGTGAATGTAACTTGAAATCCTAATTGGTGTCTGGGCAAAAAAAAAGGCTAACTAGTACGGTCAACCCCTGGGAAAAAATGTCGGCCACAGTTACTTGGAAGTTAAGCTTCCATTTCCAAGTTTCATGAGGATTAAACGAGTACACCCATGTCAAAACTGCTCTAGTTTGCCTTGTAGTTTCGATGCAAATATTAATTATATGAAATTAGATATTAGTACATACAAGATTCTTACGAGTGATGAAGCTTTTTCTGCAGAATTTTAAGTCCTTTTAACAGTTAGAATTAAATTTAAAATGATCTAATGGTTACAAAATTACTAATATATTAAAAAATTATTATGTTACACATATATCTTTTAATATCTTTGTACTTATATAATTATTAAATTAATTTTAATATAATTTAAACCGTTAATAAAATGTGTTAATATAAAAGAATGATAGTCAAATCTAAAATTTAAAATATCTCAGTTAATAAAGTATGTTAATATAAAAATATGGTTGTTAAATTTGAATTTTAAAATATTTCAGTGTGAAATATTGGATTAAGGAAAAAAAAGTCTTACAGGTTTAGATGGTCATTACAAGTTCTTTTTACTTCAATGAATTTTGGAAACAAACTTGTGTCAATGCAAAACAAAGGAGAAACAAATTTGTGTTATTGAATAAGATTAATTAATTTGAATAAATGATAAAGGAAAACAGCACCCACCTAGGTTGTGTAAGCTAAGACTAGCGTGTCAGGACATAAGCTAGGAGGAAAGAAAGAAAAAAGAAACGGAAAATCGTTAATGAAAGCAACAGGTTCTTCAGGACCTCATTTACACAGACAGACCAAATCACTCTCAGCATTTTATACACCCTTGCCAAGTCAATATCAACATTTTATCAGCTCATAAAGTAAATTTTTTTTATTAGACTATTCGTAACTCACAGTCTCTAAAGTCATCCTGTGAGACGTTTATTCAACATTTTTATTATTTTTTATAAAAGTTCACAGTTTTTAGTCTCTTAACATTTTATCCGTAACTCATAGGCTACTTTAAGAGTCCCGCGAGATACCTACTCAGATTTCTACTAAACACAATTTTATTTTAATCTCGTTAGAGTGAATCTGACCGTTGAATCAAAACGATCCACAGATCAAATTTTGTTTAAAAAAAAACATGTGTCAGGCACGAGACCTACTGGCCCAGCGCCTGACACATATAATTTGTTCTCCCGCAGGAGGATGGACTACAACATGAAGATACAGTAACACGTTCTCATATCAGCGGTTAAAATTCTAATACAGAATTTTTACAAGCAGCCTTAAATGACCAAATCTTTAAAGTAAATCTATCTTCTTCTTTCTCTGAATCATAATCCCACTATGGCAAGCAACTCATTAACACTGCAACAATTATGATAAATTAATTAAATTTAACCCAATTCTTTTCAAAAAATTTAAAGCTGTACATTCTCCATTTGGTAAGCATTTTTTGAATCAGAAACAGAGATTAGTCAGTGCAATCTTTTTGGGACATTTTGAAACCAGTAAGTTTCCCGGTTACTTTCAGGACCAAAGACGCCACCTGATAGATTCTGTGATTTGCTATTAATTTAATCAAGCGGCAGCTGGCACTGACACGTGGCTCTGTTTGCAGCTCGCAACAGAAATCAGTCTGCGACGGTTGCTGTAAAGGGTCTTAAAGTGTTTTGACTTAGCTTCATCAAGAGGTTAATCAGCTGGATGCAACAAAACAAGTTTGCTAATCACGAGTTATTTTTGCTCATCTTGTGATTAGTCATAGTATAATACTTGGTTCCTCTTGTTCTCTTCTTTAATGAGGTATACATCTCGTGTTTAAGAAGGAAAACCAAACTTTATTAACAAATAATAAACGCAATATGTGTGATAGATATAAAGAATCGAACTTTAAAGTTCAAAGTTAAATTCAGTTATTGGTATTCAATTATGATGTTTATCTATAGTTGATGATAGTTTTATTTGATATATACAAATATAATCAAAACTTTTTTTACAATTCAACTATTGACTGCTGACAGAAGAATCGGTCCAACTATTGACTCAGCAAAATAATTAGAGCAAGCAATAGTTAAAGAGAAGGAAAAATTTGACAAGCAATATAATTAATGAAGGGGTGAAAACAATAGTCTTTTGAAGTTCATTTTAACTTATCTTATTTGCTTTAACATGTTTTCAACCTTTTAGCATCGAAATTAATTTCTTATCATGAACTATAAATTCATTGATTCAACGAAAATTAATATGTATTTATATAGCAATGTATAGATGGTATATACGTCCTCATTTTATTTTTAAAAAATTACAATATAAATGAACCATGTCATTTATATTTTATTTTTATCATTTAGTTTTTTATATTTTTATATCATAAACTATATTTCTTTCCTAAACAATTTTTTTTTATTAAAAAAAAAGATAAGGATAGAAGGACAGTTAATAAACTACAGAACCCACTGCTTGCTGCCATCACTCACCGGCTACGGTGAGTGTGAGCAGACCACTACATTTTGGACCACAATGCTGTTAATTCTAAAGTAATTGACTAATATTATGTTTTAAAAAGTTTAAATTAAATATTAAATTATTGTTTTTTCTTTAGGGAAATTTAGAGTCTAAAGCAAAGAAAATTATCGGACTCAAGAACACTTGAACAAGACTTACATTTACCTCATCGGCTCGCCCCAAGAAAACGAGTGAGGGCTTGAACTAAAGAGTTGATTATTGTTCAAGATAAAGAGTCAATTATTTGCACTAATCAAATTTTCTCAATGTAATTTGTGATTGATTTGGGATGGTATAAGTTAGGGACCCACTTCTTCAGCACGTTTTGGGACACATATGCATTCACCAGCATCGTATATACAGATTATGTATAACCATTAATCTGTATACAGTACTTATATACATAATTATATGCATTAACAACCAGAACAAAATTATTGAAGATATGGGTGAACACATGATGAATGACACTTCAATAAAGCGTCATTTTTTAATATATTAACATGTTATATCAATAATTTATTAATAAATTTAATAAACAAATTAATTAATTAATGTATAAAAATTGAAATTTAAAACTACATGAAATAGTGATTAAAATTTAGTTATAAATTGTGTTGTTCATAACATTGTTATTATTATTTAAAATAATAAATAAAAAATACTATAAAAATTAAAAAATAATTTATTGAACTATTTATTTATAAATTCATCTCAAATGGCATAATATTATTTTGCAGAAACTAAATAATTAATATAAATAAAACTATATTAGTAATTGATAGAATGTAAACAAAAAATAATATATACATATTTTATAATTGGACGGGAACCGGAACGGACGGAGGAGCTTGAGCTCCCTCGTGAATCGGTGCCTGCTTACATGCATGCACGAGGGCTGATGATGCGGTGATGCATGCATGCATATGTACATGGAATGTATGATGCAATCAGTGGGGGCCCACAATGGTGTGGTCGGGAGGTTATAGGGTTTTGGTGTTATCGGAGTAAGAAAGAGGTGTCTTAAAGGTGAGTGCGAAAGGCACTGTATTTTCGAGCCTCGCGCGCCTTTGGCCTTCCCTTTCACTCCCACACGCCCTTTTCTTTTTTCCGTTCTTCTATTTTTCTCATAATTTAATTTAAAAATATATTAATAATTGAAAAAAGCACTTATAATCAAATATTAGTTTAACAATTTAGAGTTTGTTAATAGAAATAAATAAGTAAATAATTAATTAAACTATAAAAATAAATTTAGAAATGATACTTTTGTGTACTATGTGCATAGTAATTATCAAATCTGATATTGTTCGGTTTGGAACTTTTATTGACTCTCACATTTTTATTCTTAAAAAAATATTGCGATGGTTTTAGAGAAAATTGTTATAGATAAATATTAATATTGACTTCTAGACAATATAAGATGCACGACCTATTAAAAACGTTAATATATTTTAATACTAAGAAATATATAATATTTTTTACATGCCATAAATAGACATTATTATCTTTGTTAATTATAACTTAGGATAAATTTAATAATACAATTTGAAAATTGAAATGAATTAAATTGGGAAAGAAGTGAATTGTATGGTCGTGGAGAGCTTTATGTGGGTTGTAGTATCATTGAATGCTTGCACTTTACTCTGCCTTTCTCTCTCACAAAATGAAAAGTTTTGGCCTTTTTTCAGTGTCAAGATTCAGAATGAGCGTGGTTTTGTTTCCCCTTTTTTATGGAACATTGTGTCACTCTTCCATCTCCTTACATCAACCCCCCACAAAATAAAACACCAACTATATTAATGTGCAAAGACTTCTGATTTTTTATGGACCATCAAAAATACTATCCCTTTATTTCATTGAAAGAATAATTTTTTGTCTGAATTCATTTGTTAATTTTATATCTTATTCTTAATCACAACCTTTAAAATTTACATCTCTTCTAAAATTTGTGTCAACTACTCTTTTATTTACTTTGACAGACTTGAGAATTGGTTTAATGAGATTTAGTATCGTACAGAACCCGATTAAGCATCTTTAATATATTGTCACTGGAGGCTAATTCAATAGTTACACGTGTACATGTGTACATTGTCGATCTTTAGGTTGGACTCCTTTTAATTTAAAAAATATAGCTTTTGCAAAGTTTTTATTTGGGTTACATAAATATTTGTAGAAATGTGAAGGATTTAATAGAAGGATCTAATAGGTTTCAGAGGGTAAAGATTGAGTAGATGAAGTAGACTATAATGGGCCTAAGAGGGTTGAGTTAGTGGATTTGACTGGTGCTTTGGGAGTTTAGTTGGATTTGGGTAGTGACAGGTGGGGGTTTTGGGGTGTGTGTGGTTTCTGTTTTGGTGGAAGAGAAATGATGTTTTTTTGGGGGTTTCTGCATTTTGTTGTTGCTTAATAACAACTAAAGGGTTTTTAGGGTGGCTGTGTGTTGGCAGTCCTCTGGGTTTTTAGGGTAATGGTTTTTTGGGATAGAGTTCATGATTGATACCTTTGATGTTTTTGAGCTTTGTGTTGGACTATTCAATTGCATCTTTTTGGGATTTATTGTTTGGAACTTCTTCACCATGATCTTCATTGTCCACTTCCAACTGAGGAAATTTAAATTGTCAAATAAATATTAAGCAATTCGTTTTTACCAGAAAAGAAAAGAAACAGTTTAAAAAATGAGTTAAACCATTTGAAAGAAACAATTTGTAGGAAATTGGCATCTATCAGCAGTGTTACTGCTGAATTCTGAATTGGAGGGCTAAACCATTAAATTTTTATTAGTCTTTGACTAGTTGAATTTGAGTACTTGAGAAGTCATTATATATTTTAAATCATCTCAAAATATGTTAGTATAACGTCATTCGAACTCCTGACTTCAAATTAGATACCTCAGACATTTAATTATTTGAACTAATTTCAAGTGGTCTAGTTTTTGATATGTTAGCTCTTGAAAATCAAAAAATTGATTTCTTAACACCGTAAATAACTCAATTGAGATAAACTCTGGTAATTGACATCAATTGAAATTGGGCCGATTACAAATTTACATAGCCCAAAATCATTGATTACATATTCAGACAACCCATTTTATGAATTGTAAACGCTCGCTTCACTAATCAATATTACAGATTGATAGACTTATTTATATGTTGTTTAAAATTTATTTAGAATTTGTTCATTTTACATATTCGTTTTGAACTTTGTTTATATGTTGTTTCTTGTTCATATATTGTTTATATATTGTTGATATCTTGTTTATATGTTGAAAACAATATATATACAAATCTGTAATTCATATGCTGTTGATTGTTGTTGATAGTTTATTTATATGTTGTTTTTGACATATAAACAACATATAAACATAAGATATCGATAACATATGAACATTATATAAGCAAGACGTCTTGAATTTATAAATACAAAAAACCTTAACAACATACCAATAACATATAAATATCAACAACATATAAACAAGATTTCATATGATTTGAAATGTAACATATTAAATTTGAAAAAGTAATGCGTTTGTATCTGTAATATGTAATAGAGGTTCATAAGGAATAAATTTTGGAAAGTTTGTTTTGATACCGTGTAATTACCACTCTGAAATTCAACTAGAACTCAACAACTCCACCTCAAATTGGGGACAACTCGAAGCCCATATCCAAAAAATCTTCCCCAGCCACCGTTGATGAAGTTGGGAGCCCAATATTATTTAGATGCGGCCCATTCAGATACGTTCATTTGTTTGGATTTGGAATTTATCGGGGCCCACAACAAGACTCCAGAAAAGATATGTTAAGAATGTCCTAAAGCCCACGCCCATAAACGAACTGCAAAGTTAAGTAGGATATACATGGGCATCTCCTCCGTCTGTCTGTGTTCAGATTTGACAAAGTGATGGAGCAGAAATCAGAGGAAGAAGCGACGAGAGAAGCTTCAAAGGCGGTTTCTGGAGAGTTCAAAACGCTAATCAAAGATGACGATTTGGAATCTCTCAAGCAATCGCAGAACCTCATGTAAATATACTCTCTCTCTCTCTCTCTCTCTCCCCTCTCTAGAATTTCTGATTTCTACTTTTGTTAATGAAAAGATCATAGCTTTCTTGTTGCATTTGTGATTTTGAGCTCTTTAATTGATTTTTTTATGAACCTGAATGGAATAAGTGAATGAAGGTGAGTATTAACAGCTCTGTGTTTGAAACTATGTTGATCGAGAGGCTTAAAGACTGCAACTTTCTTACTAGGGATGTGGACTAGGGCTGGAAATTTGTGTTCACGTGTTGTAATTGTATTATTGTATCTGCAAACATGATTTCGGGTGGTTTAAACACATCATCAAATTATATCAAGCTTGTAACACATTATCATGTATTCATGATTAATCGTGTAAGAAAATGTCAACCCTAATTTGGTTCATTTTCTTCATTTTAAGGCCAGATGTCCTACAATGGGGAATTATTTTAGACTGTTTAGAAGCATCATAACTGCTACGTTGAACCGTGAACCTAGAAGATAATCGGGGTGCTTGGACTGTACCATAGCAAACTACTTTTACTCTGCTTTGTACTGCATTGTGGTTGCTTGATCAAGATAGTATCTAGAGTTTGATAACTAATATGCTTTTTTTCATCCCGTTGATTTAATCCTATTTTTTGTGCAAAATTTGCAGATTAGGAAGGTTGCAGGACAGCAATGCTGTTTTAACTCATTTTAACGACTATTCAGAGCATTGCTTTGCCGAGGTTTCTGGTGATTTCTCAAGAAATACGCGCCTCTTAAAGTCTATGAAGTCAGACCTTGATTACATATTTCAGAAGCTTAGGTATGTTGGTCTTTGTTTATCCTGCTGATGCTAAAGTGAAGATTATATGAGGGCCTCCCTTTGCCTTCTTATACATGTATTTGATTCAACACCTTACAGTCAGAGTGTGCATTAGAATTTATATTCATTGCTTTGCCTCCTCAATCTTCTAGTTAACTGAAATTATACATCGGTGTTAACAGGCTACAAAAGAACCCTTTAAGGGAGGCATTTAAGGAACTAGTTTGGCGATTCCATAGCAGAATCTGTGTTCTCAGTTATATAAATATGATTTTTTAGTGTTGGGATTTGATTTGAGTCGTCAGCTCATGCTGTATGGATTATGATCTTTTTTCCGATAATTCCTTGTAGGAGCATCAAGGCAAGACTTTTGGCTACATATCCTGATGCATTTCCCGACGAATCTACTCCAGAAGTTCTGGACAGAAGACCAGATCTTGAAGTGGGATGATAACATTATAGTAACAGTTTGTATTCAAATACGTTGGTCCGTCCTACATTTGATTTAGAAGGAAGAAAAGACTCATCAAAATTTCCAAGCAGTAGATTCACCATCATGGGAAGAAACACAAAGGAAGGTAGAGAATTCCTCCGCTTGTTCACCAACAAAATCAGAGAATATCACTTTAACATCCTTATTTTGGGCACCAAAAAGTAGGTCGTGCTTGTAAATTCATTGTTGATTGTTGCGAATTATGATCAGAACTTCTTACAGAGATTAAGTACATGTATTCTTTCAGACAATGTTGCGTAGCATGAATCAATATTTATGTTTTTGTATTGCAAGGGTTGCGAAACGCAAGTTTCGGCATTTCGTTTCAGCTGGACGACTTGTCGTAGACACTGTTTAAAGAAAGTTCTCACGCGTTCAACACCAGCGCGTGCTCTTTCTCTCTGAATCCCAACTCCCAACATGCGAATTTGGTTTCTACACACTACACTCCCTTCTTTCTCATGCAAAAGACATACATAAACCACCACCAACCAAGCCATAAAACCCAATTGTCCAATTTCAGTGCTAAAGAAGCACACCAAAATGGTGGGAGGTTCTTCGTCATCTTCAACACCATCAAAGAGGAGGGACAGTGATAAAGAGAAAACAAAGCTTAGCGAGAGGCAGAGAAGGGTTATCACCGCGAAGATCTTCCAAGGCCTCCGAAGGTACGGTGGTTACCACCTCTCTCCTCGAGCTGACATCAATGGAGTCCTCCGTGAACTTGCCAAGGAGGCTGGTTGGGTCGTTGAACCTGATGGCACCACTTACCGCCTCAAGGTACCATCTTTTTAGCTTCACAACAAATCAAGCTTCAATCTTTGCTTAAAAAGTTTTCACCTTTGGTTTTCTTGTTTCTTGTTGTGAAGCTTGTGAATCGGTGCCCAACATGTGGGGCCACTCCAGATGGCAGCGCCGCCGCTACTCCCACCTCCACCAGCAGCACTGTCATTGGTAATGGTGGAGGGAGTGCTCAACCACAGCATCTCCTCGTCGCACAGAGCCTGCTGTGTTGATAAGTGGTGGGTCCAAATCCAATGCCAACAGCTACGGAGGAGATGTGGACATTCCTCTTGCTTTCTACATGTACGGTGGACTTGCCATTCATCAACGCTCCACCGCCACGGCCACGGTGATCAGAGAAGGAGCAGTGATGGCACTACCAAGTCAAGAGCAGCAAGTTCCGGTGGCCAGCGCATCCAATCGCAACACGCCCGTGGGTTTCCCTCCGCAGCTTACCAAGTAGTTCAGAATTACATCCTGAATTGATGACAAAATTGATATGATATAGAAACTATTTTAACCCTACACTTGTCATGTTGAAATTTAACAAGTTAAGCTATACTCATTGGAAGAATTTAACACTGAAGATTTTATGTTGATTGAGAATTTTCATTTGGCTCATGGCCTGGTGTTTTAGCCTAAATTTGTGCGTAAAACCGACGAAACAATGCTACGAAATGCTATTGCATTGATCAGAAAAGAAGAAATGCCATATGCTCTTCATTACAAGCACTTGTAGAGCAGAGATGCTCCAGTTGTAAACACTTCTGCAGCAATGCCTGCGATTCTTCCAAGTCACAATTAGAAGTATATCCTTCGCATTTGAGTAACAAGTGATTCCATATCACATTCACATAGGCACAGCAGCAGTGGCATTAATATTTTCCAGGACCGACAGAACCCGAGAACAATTCCATCCTTCTAGCCCAAACTCTCACTTTCCTATAGCTACCAATTTGACAGTCAACACAATGTAAACAACAGGAAGAAAAATTAAACGGAGAGAAACTTTTTTTCTTCAAAGGCAGAAATAAGCTTGTCGTGAATACGACACATATCATTGATATATGAACATTAAAAACAAAATTTGATCAGATGTTCATTTTCTGTAAACAGTTAACTGGAAGTACACTTTTCATCCACCATCTAACTCCAATCATACATCTACTGGTAGCACAGCTTAAAACTTGACATTTTGAAGTCCTAAGCAACAAGACTCATCATAACAATCTCAATTACCCTAGCTGAACGTAAATTGACAAGATATTAAAAAAATCATCAAAAGCCTGGTATTTCGCCAGGCATAGGAGCTACTTCATTCTTACTGAACTTCTCCTCATCATAAAATGAGGCGCGGACTATATTACCTCCAAAGTATCGGCCATCAAGGTCAATGAAAGCTTTTGTCGTCTCTTCTGCTCTCTCAAATTGGACAAAAATTCTCACAGCCTCTTCTCGGGGGAAGTTTGGCTCTGTAATCTCAAATATCAGAACCCGAGTCACAGTTCCATACTTGGCACACTCAGATCCAACCTCCTCTTCTAGCTCA